>JAHREE010000176.1:11216-208095 GCA_033628505.1 Tringa tobata | reverse complement strand
GGAGGGGTTTTTACCGGAGGGGTGAGGATTTGGGTGAGGAAAGGGGAGGTGGGGGCTGGCTGGTGAAGGAAGGGCTGAGGTGGTCTCAAAGGGTAGAAAGTGAAACCAAAGAGGCACCTGCTGCTTCATGGCCTCACCGGGCCCTGCTCAGCCCTTAATGAGCTCGTTAGCGGCTGCCGCCTCCCCCGGCCCGCCCCAGCCCCGGGTAGGAAGCCGGGGTGCCGTTCCCTGAGGGAGAGGAGCGACTCGGCTGGGAGAAGCTGCGTTTCCTGAGGGAAGCCATGACGGGGAGCTGTGCCCGGCAGCCCAGGTAAGTTTGCGGCGGCCTCAGGCAGCTGCTGAGGCGGGGCCCGATGATGGCCCCTCCTGTGGCACCGCGGGGGTCAATTTCCCCACGTTGTGGGGTTTGCTGAGGAAAAATATGGCGTTAGCTTTTTGAACCCCAATGGGATCAGTACAGCAAAATGCAAAAAAAAAAAAAAAGGAAATAAATCCCAAAGGTGAAAGGAGTGTGAGTCCGCTCCGCGGGCTCAGCGCTGTTTCCATTTGAGCGCCTGCGTCCCCCAGCGTCTGGTCTGGCTGTTGGAAAATAAAAAGAACAGCACGCTTATCCGAAAAGGACAAATGAAGGGAAAACATCTCTTAGGACGCTTGAGTAGGAAGATGTTACAAGGCGTTATCTGGCGTGTCTGAACTGCCTCCCACGCGTGGGAGAGCGTGTTGGGGAAGTGGTGCAAAACAAGTCAATAAAAAACACATGAAGAGGAGGCTTTTGCTCCAACCATGCTGTTACTAAGCAGGGTAATTTGCATAGTGCCTCTTTTAGAAGCCCTGAAGTGCCGCGAAAGCCTAAATAAGTCGCAACTACTGTATGAAAACAAGTTAGGATCATTATTCACATGGATTACTCCTAAAGGATATGCTCGTTTAAATTAGCTCTTGCTTACTAAATTAGCTAGGAAGAACAACCTCATGTTAATATTTAGCTGCCCAAGAGAGGTAATCAACGGGAGGATAAAGTTATCATTAGCATTCTGCTTAATAAATATTTTAAGCTACATAATGGAGGAGTATGTGGAGATGGTGATGTTCCTCACCATGGTACAGCTCCTCTTGCTGGACTCAGGTCGGTCTGGGCTTAGATCTGTCCTTTCCTTAGGAGCTCACTGAAATTGATAGTTGACCATCTTCTTGCCATGTTTGGTTGATGGGTTTTGGTTTGGTTTTTTTTTGTTTGTTTGTGTGTGTGTTTGTTTTTGGTTTTTTTGTTATTGTTGTGGGTTTTCTTGTTTTTTTTGGTCAGTTCTGTGCATTTGCATAAAAATAAGACATCCTGTAGCTTTGCTGGCATGCTGGGAAACTTTCTTCTTGGTTTTTGGAGAAATCCAAAACCATCTGAGTGCTGTGTCCATCTCGTGAAGCCGCAGACGTAGGTAGAGAGCTCAGATGTTACCTTGGGTGTTTTGCTTGCATCTCCTTCCTCTCAACTTCTGAATGTTTTTTTGTAATCTTATGAAAGAGGTGGCAATTATTCCTTTCTCCCCTTTACTCCTTCAGAATTGCTCCTGTCCTTCTCTGAGCAACGATTTCAGCTCCTCGTGTCTGTATTATTGTCTTTTATTTGAGTCTTTAAAAAACAAATTTCCGGAGCCCTTGGGCTTTCCCCCTCCTGCCCCCAAGCCTCTTTGCTTTACTTGTTTAGCCTCTCGACAGATGATCTTCTGTTTAGGTTCTGTTATTTAGCAGCTACCTTCCCTGAGGATTTCCATCTTTATAAAGTTGTTGGGATCTGTGCTATTGAAAATAGGTAAATGCCAAGCTTAACGGCTCGTTGATTGGTAGTTAGGTGCTAAATTTACCTCAGCTTTACCACGGTATGGAGCACAAAAGCAGGGAAGAAAACCTCTGCACTTGGAATGGCTTTAGCAGTCTAATATGGATGTGCAGAGTATTACTGATGTACCCCAAACCCTCTTAAGATCCACATAGATGGCTTTTGCAATGCTGATTTGAACAATTGTAAAGCTTGGGTGATAGAATTAAAAGACCCCTTAAAAATAAAAGTATGTATTGTAGAGGTTAAGAGGGTTTGGAATTTAGCTTTAATCTTAGCTACTGCTGTAGTTTTATTAAAAGATTTTGTTGTAGTTGGGGTGGTTCTTTTTTTCTTTTTCTCTTTTTTCTTTTTTTTTTTTTCCCGTCCTATATACAGGCAGACTAATGAGTAAGCTGACTTTTTCCACTGTCAATGGGCTGCTCGGTCTATAAATCTGCTTGACTTCTGCAGGTCCTTTCTTGGGCTTAGAAATCCTTGCGTGTTCTTCTATAGGAGACAGCCTATGAACTACTGCTTGAGCGCAGGCTTGGAAGAGATGCTCAGAGGCAGTCTTACTGATTTATAGTTGGCCGTGCATATACAAGTCAAAGTATTTCTCTCTGTTGCTTCCCAACTGAACGGAGCTGCTGAGCTTTGTCCTTTATGGTGCCTGAGCCACAACTATCCATTTATTCATGAAACCTTCGTAAGCACCTCAATAGAATCTGCATGATGAGCACCTGGGTTGTTTTTATAGTAAAGGTTTAGGCATCTTGAAGGGTCACTGTCTCCTGAAATCACTTGGAGCTATTTAACTGACAGGGCTTTTCAGGAAGGCTGTTGCTGGGAGGTGATGATAAAGCATATCCTTCTGGTCTCATCTACTGACAGGCTGAATTATTTACCCCATTTTGACGATGCTGGATAGTAATTATGATGTGATTGTAAGTCATAGGTGTCTTTAAGATGCTTAGATTTTTCTTACTGTTATTTCAGCTGTACTTCTATATTTCTGTATCTCTTCTGTATGCCTTTAAAAGTGAGGAGGAAATGATGAAGTGCTCTTCAGAAAGTCATAGAGTGCTTTACAGTGAAACGTGTTTGAAATGTTCAGAAGTTAACAGTTGAAAGAACATGAAATATTTTTGTTTATTTTGAATGGACAAACAGTTTGGTCTTTCCATATGCCAACTGTGGAACTTGCTTCCTACTGTGGAATATAATTACGAAATGCTTTGAGCTCCCGTTGTCTCAAGGTTATGTTTAGGACATATTAAACAGCCATCAGTGTCTCATAACAAATGATAAACTACACAAATTGATCGGTGGTCACCGAAATGCACTGGCTTATAACTGTAAAATAATTCAAGTGCAAGTGTAATTTCCTTAAAAATGATTGTAAAAACCAACTACAAATTAAAGCTCGTTTTTTCCTCAGGACTGAGAGAGATCAAAATGTTACAGTGCAGCTGTGGACAGCATCCAGAGAGCTGGATTACTGCTCCGTGCAGCGGAGGCTTGAACTCGAGTGCAGTTGCGAACTTCATCAAAGGGAGCAAAGGTGACCTGCTGTGCACTAATGAATCAAAAAAAACCAAACAAACAAACCCAAAAAACCCAACTATTTGGGTTGGGACTTTGGTTTTAAAACTTTGGTTTTTGTTATGCACTGTTTGGCAGACTTGGTCACGTATCGAACAGAGCATGTGCTATTATGTCTGGTGAAGTTTTAGCGTACAAAGTTATAACTGCTAACAGGTTAATCAGAATGTTATCAAACATAAATCTTAACAGGAAAACTACCTTTCTCTCCAGAAAACCAAACTCCTAGTAAATTGTGTGTATTTGTTTTGTGGATTGATTGCTGATTTGAATTACTGATAGCAAAGACCTGTTGACTGAGGCTGTTCTTACTGTCCCTACCAGCCCTGAGGTGCTTGCTCAGGCAAATACCCATCTCTTCAAACAACTTCACGTTCCCCTCTGTAGAGCACTGATTTTCAGCTTTGCAGTACCCTGAAAACTCTTTCCTACTATCACAGTCTGTGTCAGTGCCAATAAAAAGCTTGTGATCTAGAGTTAGGAATTAATGTTTCAGCTTGTGACCAGCCATCAAGTGTATAAGTAGTCATTTGGCATATTTACGCAAATAGGCAATTTACTTCTTGTGGCTCACTTAAGTGCAAGCATCTTTGTCCAAGCCTGGATGGCAGAGCAGCATCGCTCAGGGAATATGCATTTTCAGCCTGTCCATTATTCCATTGCTTCTTTTTGACAGAAGTGAAATGTTTGGGTTTTTTTCCCCTCTGCTATTCAGAGCCTATTATAAAAAATGGTTTTAAATCAATATTGAGGAGAAAGAAACATACTCTGTACAAATGCTTAACTTCTAGATGCCAAGGAGATGGTTTGAAAACATGGAAAGGACAAAAAAATATGACTGCTGGAGTTCCTCCTCCAGACTTCTGTGCTGCCTGTCATATAATTACTTCAGGGGAAAAAATCACCCCAGAAATGCTTCTGAAACTTGTATTGCGGGTCTTTTTTCTGATTATCCACTGCTCTACAAAGTGGAGCAGAAAAATAGAAAAGAAGACTTCTGCATTTGCAGTGGGTTCAGCAGGCGAAGGCTGACAGGAAGGGTATTTCTTGATGCCTGAAAAGATCTCCCAAGTTCAGCATAGTTGCATTCTGCAATACTGACTTGAAATAGAGTCAGGTTTTGGAAACAGGATGAAAGAGCTCTTTAAAAATAAGGAGTAGCTGCCTTAGCACACTTCTTTTTGTTCCTTCAAAAATCACTTTCAATGCAGTTTAGTTCCGTCCCCCCACTGCCCCCATCCCCACCCCCTGCCATTGCTCCACTGTCTAGGTTTTGACTGTTTTTACTCCTTGAATTAAAAAGAAACCACTGAGTGGTCAGGGGGTATATGGTTCGTAACTTTTATGTATATAAATGTTTTTTGTAGATTTTGATACTATTGTAGCAACATAAAACACTGTAGAAGTGAGAGATGAAGGCTGAGAGGTAGACAGCTGTCTTAAGTGTACCTCTTTCTTCCCTGGTAACATATGGAAGTTTGTTAGAAGTCATCTCAGTTTTTCTACAGATCATTTGTTGTTATGTCCGTGCTATGTTTATCCTCTCAGAAAAATTTGAAATGCAAAATTTTTTTTTTCTTTTGGTGTTAATGAACGTTGGGACAGGTAGAAGACTTTCCTGAGGAATATGTGTGAGTTTTGTTGGTTTTTTCCTCACTGTAAATTGGCATCTTTACCAAAAGGGGAAGAGGAAAGTTTTAATTGGTTTTTGAAACACTATTTAATAACAAAAGTGAAAGTAGAGGTTAGATCAACAGGAAGACACAGTAATAAAGGATTACCAGCCTTTATTCCAGTTGTTATGAATTTCTTCAGCAAGGAGGAACTGACATGATCCTGTTCCTCAAAGCAGAAAAGTGCTGCTATATTACATTGTTTAAGCTTACCTTTGATGTAAAGAAATACTGGAAACGTATATTTTCAACTTGTATTTTTTGGTGTTGGATTCTTGATATCCAGTGGTCAGTTTGCTATATTTGTGAGCTATTAAAGTTCAATCAGAGCTGTGTAGAAAATATGTTTGTTTCAATCCTGGAAGGCCGGGGTAAAATGCTGTATGAGAAGAGATGATGCGGGTACTACAGCTGCATTCTTGGCTGCTCTGTAGTCGTTCCTCCTACAACTTGGGGATGTTCTTGCCAAGTGCATAATGCCAAGCAAATTGCCTTGCTTCAAGAGGCCTGACAAAGCTAAAATCTAGTTCAGGGATTCATAAGAGTGCGGCAGAGGTGCTGGCTATTTTTGTGACCCGGCTATTCTTGTACTAGTGTGTGTGTCCCAGCCTAATGCACATAAGCACACACTCTGTGATTTGGCAACAGCAATGCATAGGCACCATTACTGCATGAGGAAGGAACTAATTTATGTTAGTGAAAATATCTTTACAACATCTTGATTGTGTTTAATATTTAAAGACTGGCTATCCGAGAGTAGTTCAGCCTCATTAAATATCACCGATATTTTAGATGCTGCATGAACTGGTGAAATATTCTAGATTGAAGGTACACCAAAGTCACCCAAAACCAACTGAATTAAAGGAGTTTCTATGCATCATGATCGGATGAGAGAGAAAACTGAAATACATATTGGTATCAGCTGAAAGCAGATCTTTGACTATGCTAGGCTGTTCCCGCTCTGCCTGGTAGAGGGGAGGGGGAAGAAGCAGACATTCAGAAGACACTTCATATGTGGTTTTGCCTTTTTTTGTGTGTTTTTATTTTGTTCTGAACTACTAATAAAATTTTTGTGAGGTGAAAAATATGGCAAAGTTAGAACTCCCTCTAGAGTCTGCATATGTTTTATCCAACTCTGCTCAGAAGTTTCACCTCCATGTAACTGCATTTCAGTGACAGCAGTCTTGAGACCAGGAGCTCAGCAGCCCATGAAGCTCACAGTGGTAGTGTGAGAGACCATAACATATAGCTGCATCTTACAATCAGGCAAAGAAGATCTTTACTATATTTAAAATTCCTTTCTATTTTCCCTGAAAATAGTTAAATATAGAAGTTTAAATTATTGGAAGCATAATACAGCTTTCTGGAATTCTTCGAAGGTGTTTAGTATCCCATGTAGTGAACATGGGAATATATTTCTATGTTTTTTTCCATATAAGCTGTCATTTTTTTTCTTGATTTCATGGGTATAAATGGGTAATGTTTGAGAAGCATGACCAAAAGCAGCAGCGACACTGTTTTCCAAGTGGTGATGGACTGTTTTTTATGTAGTGTAATGCCAGTTATTTAAAAAGTTTTGAATAGGTTTAAGTAGGAAAAAATAGTCCTGTTAACTTCTGTAATGATTTTTTTGTTTGTTTGTTTGTTTTAACTTTCTGCTTTTAGTATTTCCTTTCTGCTCCTTCGTAATGTCTTTATTAAAAGGGCAAGCTTCTTTATGGCAGCCTATACTGACTTGGGAGAAAAAGGTCACAAAGTTAAGAGAGCACTGTTGTGGAAAAAAGGCACATTACTGGTGAGAAGCCATGAATAGATTTCTCAAAGTCCAGTCTTGCCCTGGTGAACTTAGTTTGCAAAAGGAAAAGTTCATTGCTTTCTGGAAAAGTACTAGGTAGGTAAAGGCAAATCACAATGCCTAAGCTTTGTCAGCTTAGTTTAAGTGTAGAATTTCAGCAGGAGTTCAAACACTGGAAAGAATTTGAGACTAAAACTCTACAGTTCATTTTGTTCCATCATACTTGTCTTTATTCACAGAACTGTATTTTTTTATGTCTGCTTAGGTTTGTAAGCAGTTCATTTTTCTATGTTTTTTTTTTTGTGTGTGTGTGTGCACTTAAAATATGATTGGGTAGCTGTACATAATTTTTCTTCTGGTCTTTGGCACCAAGTAGGCATCTGTGCATGTAGAGAAGCACAAAAATGTCTAGTTACATAAATCAGGATGCAGTATCCAAACCAATGGTGACAAGAAACTTAGTCACAACTGGATTCTTAAATATCTAAAATCACAGTAAAAAAGTTAAATATCTTACATTGCTTAGTATCCCTGAAAAAATAGCCATAGGTTAACTATGTTGAACTTTGGTAGTTTAAAAGAAACTTAGTATAAGTGTTAGAGCTTTCCAGCTTTGAATCATTTGAAAAATCAGAGCATCTGAAGAGGACATCACGTATTTGCCCTGTCAGTTATATGTAAATGGTATGTTTGGGCTCAAATAGTAGTATCTAATAATATGAATATACGTACCACTGTAGCTGTTTCTGACAACTAGTATACAATTTTAGTTCCTTTCCTACTTGTGCCTAGAGAATACTCCTTAATGTACCACTAGGTGATCTACAGAGTCTGACACTGAAATTGTATGGCATGACTTAGTTACCAGGTAGCTTGAAATATTCCAATACATATTTTTACCCAGTTTTCAACATCACTTGTGCTCTTTTCTGTTGTTTCTTTGTATGTTTTTTCCTTCTGATTCTTTCTGAGTTATACTACTGTTCAGGTAAAACAGCAAAAGGACATCATTGTTGCTGTGAAATTGCTTCTGTCTTTTACTTCAATAATACAGCTTTGTTTTTCCATCTCTGAAATATATTGTAATAGCCAAGAGAAAGGTGACACGTAGAGGAGTTGATGGTGACCTTGGCAATGAGGTAGCTTTGGGGGATGCTTGTGTAGAGTCTATGAGGTATTTTTCATCCCCTAATAATCTCTCATGGTAGTGTATCATGTTCTGAGATCTGGAATGAAAGCAAGGCAAGATACAGGAAATCTGTAATCTGATAAGATATAACTTACTCCAACTAAGCAAATTTGAATTGTGAGAGGTATTTTTACTGTTTCTTTATCAAAGAATAGATCTTCTTAGTATAGACTGGGGAATATGGATGCTAAAAATATTTCCTTTTGTTAATGTGTAATACTTGTAGATAAAAATACTCCCCTTTTAGTGGCTTCATCTCAGTAGCATGCAAAACCATTATGTTCTTTTCCTCTTGTGGCAAAATGTTCTTTGTATAGTATTTACTACAATGTGTACCCTGAATGCATTCCAAAGGTGATGCAACTAGTATTAAATAAGAAGTAGGTAGGAAAGTTGGAGTTGTTAAGAAGCAAGGAAAGATGCCAGGGGAGGTGGAGAGGAGAGATGCTGCAGTTATATTAAATCAGCACGAGCTGAGGAGAGAAGGCTGTCAACCTAAGCCTGCAATGAGGGCATAAAGGAATAGAGAGATTTGTAGTAGGCAGGTAGAAAGAGTAAGGAGAGAACTGAATTATGGGTATTTATCTTGCTGTTCTGCTACCAAAATTCATATGTGTACATAAAATACAATCTGAAGTATGGAGCAAGTGTGCATTTTTTTTTTTTAAATAAAACCTTTCTGGCCTTGTTTTAAATATATGCGACTTTGCTAAAATTGATCTGGTCAGTGAGAGGAAAATTAAGTCTGAAATATCTTACGAATTAATAGAAGTGATGCATGAGTGTATGGGTTTGTTTTTGTTTTATGTTTTCTGAATAATGTGTTTCCATGTAAAAACAAACTTCTGCTTGCCTTATTTTCTTGGCACTTCATAAGATGGATTGCAGAATATTGATGTCTGACAAGAAATGGTTCTGTAATGGCCACTAGAGTCAGAAAATAATAATCTTCAGTGCAATCACCTTGTAAAGCTTTCTCTTTGGTCAGATTTTACATCAGTCCTTACTGGTGCACCCTCTGAAGAACAGCAAGGGTTTTGTAATCAAGTCTCTCATTCTGACTCATTGTTTGTATTCCTGGTTGTTTTCTCTCAGCTAGTTGATGTCCTCTGCTGTGCATATTTTCATGTCTTCCAGCTGAATCATAGTTATATTAAAATGATTGTGGGTTTTTTTTAAAGGCTTTCTTTTTCTGTTTTTTTTTTGTTTGTTTGTCTTGAAATCTTAGTTCTTATGCAGTAATTGAAAGCAGAGCTGTGAAGACTGAGAAACGTAAGTCTAATCAATATTTGCTGCAACAATTTGCTATATTTATGTTAAGTTGTGTTTGGTATGTTCTTGGTTTCCCAAGCATTAAGTATTATTCTTTTCTTTGTTTTTTTTTTCACTAAAAGTACATGTGAGTTATGCACGCTTTCTCAGCAACCTTTTTTCTGTGTCTCTTCATAATTTCAGGCTTTCCTTAGAAATAGGTTTAGAAGCCCCATATGTTGACTTTTATCTTCTGGGTTTAATGAAAACTTTCTTTTTTGAGAATAACACAAAAAAATGTAGCTATTTAATATCTGGATTAGAAGTGCAACTCCACAGTGCAACCCTAATACTTCAGTGTTAGTAAATAACCCTAATAAAGATTGATGTTTGCAAACTACTACCTTGTAAACATTTTGACCAAAGTACACTCTGAAGAGTGCTTTGAAAGTTGTGTT
Organism: Tringa tobata; assembly: GCA_033628505.1. Classification (NCBI taxonomy): domain Eukaryota; kingdom Metazoa; phylum Chordata; class Aves; order Charadriiformes; family Scolopacidae; genus Tringa; species Tringa tobata. The sequence continues at coordinate 198,311 of JAHREE010000176.1, read as the reverse complement.
ATGAAGACCTGTGTGATCATGGCATTTTGTCGTAGAATCATGTGGGCCGGAAGGGACCCTCAAAGGTCATCTAGTCCGACACCCCCACCCCCCCCCAGTCAGCGGGGACACCCCCAACTAGACCAGGTTGCCCAGGCCCACGTTGAGCCTCACCTTGAATATCTCCAGGGAAGGGGCCACAACCACCTCCCTTGGCAACCTGTTCCAGTGCTCCACCATCCTCATAGTAAAGAACTTGTTCCTAATGTCTAATCTAAATCTGCTCTTCTCCAGTTTAAAGCCATTACCCCTTGTTCTATCATTGCTGGCCTTTGTAAACAGACTGTCTCCAGCCTTCCTGTAGGCCCCCTTCAGATACTGAAAGGCTGCTATTAGGTCTCCCCGGAGCCTTCTCTTCTCCAGGCTGAACAACCCTATCTCCCTCAGCCTGTCCTTGTAGCAGAGATGCTCCAACCCCCTGATCGTTTTAGTGGCCCTCCTCTGGACCCACTCCATCAGGTCCGTGTCCTTCTTATATTGAGGGCTCCAGACCTGCACACAGTACTCCAGGTGAGGTCTCACCAGAGCAGAGTAAAGTGGCAGAATCACCTCTCTGGATCTGCTGGCAACGCATCTCTTGATGCAGCCCAGGATGCGATTGGCCTTCTGGGCTGCAAGTGCCCACTGCCTGCTCATGTCCAGCTTCTCGTCCATCAGCACCCCCAAGTCCCTTTCCTCAGTCCCTTTCCCTTTAACAAAGCATATGACAAAGCTATGACAAATCACCTCTGCTCTTAAGTATCAGAAGAAACCAGATAACCATTTTTTACAGAAAAGTTGTTTGACTGCTGTGGAGACATTTCTAAACACTGGAGGTTTGCTTTTAATCACCCATCTGGGAAAACGCTGCAAAAATCTCCAGATTTCATTTGAAGCCATACACAAATACCTTCTGTTAATATAAAGATTTTTATGAATGCACATGTATTATAGAGAAAGAGACTACAAATATTCCCACTGGTGGGACCCTAGTCCAAGCAGTCAGAGCTGACCCATGCTGTTTTATCAAGATGTTCTTTCAAAGCAGCCTTGAACTTTACCTTGTGGTTTCTTACCTGGCATTTGATGGTGTAGTAAGGGCACTGCAAAAATTTTTCAGTTAATAGTTGTTTGGCCATCTTTTCCATCTGTTTTCAGATAATATGCAGATAGGAGGAGGGTTTTATGGTAAAAATTATTATCAGTTTGCTCAGCTGCAGTCATGAGGATTGCCTGTTTCAAGTTGCTGAGTGGGTTATAATGGATTTCCTCCTGCTTGTTTGGTTAAGATTGTTAAAATGCTGAAAATGTTGGAGGAAGTGATTTACTTTCAGTTATTTCAGACAAGAATTAAAATTAATTTAAATATTAGTGCTTTTTGTACTAATTATAGAAATGGAAACCTAAGATCCATGTTCCCTGTAGGAATCAAGACTGTGTCTGTTTATACTGAATAAGAGATGGAAAGGATATCTTAGGTGCTAGGAATGTAGAGGAACTATGCAGGGAGACAAAATAAGAGGAAAACATCCATCCTTAAAAATACTGTAGTTTGATCTTAAAAATATAGCTGGCTACTGAGATAGCTTATTATGTCAAATGCTAAGAGCGTCTGGTTGTGTTGTATAGTTATTTGAATTTATTGCTGTCCTCAATCTGCTCCAAATCAGTCTCCCCATTACAAAATACCTTACAACTTAGTTATTGCCTACTGTATTGAAATTCAGAATCTTAACGCAAGCTGAACTCTCAAACTGGCTGAAGCTATGTCTTCTGTGAGACCTCCAGCACAGGATGTTTGATGAGAAAATGCTGTTGAGGTGCAAGTCTCCGAAGTTGGTCATGGTGGGCCTGAGACACACAACCTGTGAGGCTGAGGGGGCTGGGCGTTTTTTTGTCTGGGCAAGCTTTAAACCTTGACTGAATGAATCCTCTGGTGAACATCTCCGGTCTTGGTGATGGCCTTGTTTCTGGCAGGAGGCTGTGCTGAGTCTCCTCAGAGACATTTCCAGCTAACACCCCTATGACTTGTCAGCTGGGGAAATTCTCGTTTGTGTGAGTAGCTCGATACGCAGTGCTACTTATCAGTGTTTATCATCTTCTTCCACTGGATCTCAACCATAGAAGCTAAGATGATGTTCTAAAATGTTCTCCAAAGCTAGCATAAGTTAATGCTTCCTAGTAGTCTACGAATCTTGAGCTGAGAATCTGTCTTTTGAAAGAATCACTTTCAAGGGAGAAAATAGCATTAAGGCAAAACAATAAAAGCAGGGCTTTCCCCATTTCTATTAATAATGATGGTTAAAACAATTATTTTTCCCACTAAATGTATGACTATCAAACAGTCAACTTCAGAAGACGGTTGATCCTGTCTGAAGAGAAATAAAGGTGTCTGCATCTTCTTTTGCAATGCCTGTGAATATACAGTTACTTTCTCCCCCATTCCTATGCAATTGCAAATTACAAAATGGCACAAGCAAGCTCTTTTAAATATGAATAAATAATCAAGAAAAGATTAATGCACTAATTGGAATATAAAATGCAGAAGATGTTTTCCTGCAAAGGTGGCTCAGTGGGGGATACAGCTTTAAAAAATCAAAAGCATAGCACTTCATTTCTTGCTTGTTTTGATCTTGCCTTAATTTTGAAAAGCCTAATTAGCTTTTTTTTTTTATTGAGAGTCAGCCTAATTATTTTTTTCCTCACTTTTCAAACCCTCCAATGTGGTATTATTTTGGTGTGTTGGTTTCTACATTTAGGAGCTAACAGGAAGGTGTCTATACAATTTTCCTCCTTCCAATAATTCTTTAAGAGAAACGGGTTATAGAAAGTTGGGCTTTTTTTTTCCTTTTTTTTACAGTCTCAGCCTTATGTCGTAGGCAGGCAGTGTCAAACACACTAAAAATCTGTTGACAGTCCTCTGAAACTCTACAGCTGTCAGTAGAGAGATTTATGCTGACTTTCCTTTTTTCGGTCTGTGGATGAGGTTCTTGTATACAAATACGCATTTACAATACTTCTGCCTTCAGCAAAGTTTTGAGTCAGACACAAGAATGACATTCTGTTAGTTGAACTGGAAAGGAAACTTTTATCTGTGTGACGAGAGTCAGATAAGCTGGAGGTTCCATGCATTGAGGTAGATCATATGTGGAGCTTTCCTTGGGCACTTGTAGCCTGTGCTAACTAACTGGGAGAGGGACCCAAACTATGAAGTTTTCTTTGCTTCATAGAGGACAAGCCACTTTCCAGTTTTTGTTACCTGACACTTGGATTCTACTAGAGAAAAATACATCCCATCCACACCTTTCTCCTCTTCCCCATCCCAGCCCCAAAACCATTACAGAAGTTGGAGGAAAATTATCTCTGCAACTTTTACTTCTCATCTGAACATGAAGAGGCATCCTGGGTTTTATCAGCTGAGATAAAAAGAACAACTGGATGTTTACAGGAACTGTTCCCCCACATCATCCCGCGCCCTTCGCATCAGATACATTTAAATGAATTTGAAGGCAGTGTCTAATTAACTCCTCTCTTTTTTTTCATTGTTCTTGCTTATTGAACTGGGATAAGGTTGTTTATCTTTCAAAATATAAAATTTTTAATATACTACCGTATAACTTTTTTTTTTTTGAGCATGTTTTAGAGTTTCTTCTTTCCTTCTATGATTGAGAGCTGAAGGAAGAGGAGGATAAGCTGCATGTTGACAGAACTTTCTGATGGAAAGCAGTTCTATGAATTACGAAAGTTAACTTCTGTTGCAGAATTGTTGTCTGAGGGAGGATTAGTGATACTAAAGGAGCTTTATTAACATTGTCACTAATTAAATATTTTGGATCTTTATTTGCAATTGGGAATATGTGATGCATTAGCTGCTATCTAACTTTATTAGATCAGAAACTTAGAGTGACTTCAGCCAAGCAATCCACTTTATTTCGCAGTGAGTGACTCATGAGTGGCAACATTTGCCTTCACACTTGTTAGGCTGACTCAGTCATGTAACCAAGCATTTTCATTTGTACACAATCAGTAGGTAAGTGATAATTTTCCAACCCTTTAAAGATAAATGTAAGATAAATGAACACAATATTAGTTTTTGTATTATGTTACTTTCATGAATATTGAAAGTGAAAACCATAGTTTATTGGATGTATTGAGACCAAAGGTTTTGCAGTGAATTAAAGTAGAAAGAAGAATTACTTCCAAGAAAATGTGAGCATCATAAATCCAGTTGTTCTTTTTTGTGCTTGAATCAGGTCAGGTTCACCCAGATTGGTTCAGGCAAATGTAATTGCTCTTTCTGGGCTTCCTGGGGCTTGCCTAATTATAGAAAAAGAAGCTAATAGTAAGTCAGGCTCTGAAGTCTTCAGCTGCTGTATTGTTTCAGATTTAATTCTCTTCATTCACTTAAAATATATGCTTCTACTGTGCTATCACCACAGCTATTGAAAGGAGTATCAAATATTGAGACTTTGGGATTACTGCCTTTCATATTCTCTTCTAGGATACAATAAAATCCTGAAGAACTTAAAACAATTCATTCCTAGGTGCTATGTCTTTCTGAATACTGCAGTCTCGTGGTAGTTTTTCTAATGGTTGATTATACTGTGACACCTTGGGTGTGAGCAAAAAATTGCTGTTGAATAATTGTTCCTCAAACAGCTGTCACAGTAATGTCTTGATATTTACCAGTAAATAAATGTGTAGAGGAGCAGTTGACTTGTGATAGAAGGGCATAGTTATGGCATTTTCTTGCAGTTACGCCTAGGTCATTAAACCCTTGTGGTTTAAAGAGCTGAAGAGGCTCTTTATATGAAGCTCACTCCCAAAATTCTGAAGTTTTCAACATTTCTAGGCATTTTTTTCCCCAAAAGTCAGGAAAATAACTTTGAGGCTCCTATGTTTCACTTCTCTAAGAGGAAGGATTACTTCTCTACATTTTTTGCGAGCTGTCACTATGTTGCAGTTGAGTATAGTATTTTGGTATCACATGGATACTATAAGTAGAATTTTGATGTTGTCAGATTTTTGAATTTTTTTTGGTCCTAGCCTGTCTAGGTGCAGACTTGGCTTTGCAGGGAGCTAGTTGAGCTTGTCAAGAACTAGAACGTTGTTTTGGTGACCTTCTAGAAATGTGCTTTTGTGTCCTACTGCTGTAAATTATAAAACTTTAGCTACTGGGAGCAAAGGTGGCCCAGGGACTGAAAAATGTGAAATGATTCTTAATTTTATTGGCTTTTGAGCTTTATATACGTATATATATATGTATGTATGTATAGCGCCCACTCCCCCCCCCACACACATATACAGAATATCTATACTATAAAGAAGTGAGAGGCAATATTGTAAAACTCAAACACACAACTCTGCCTGCCCCCCCACCTCTGAATTCCAGGGAGTTTGTTACAGGGGTAATTCCATGGAAAACAATACTGTTCAGATAACATAAGTAACAATATCTAAATATAAATGCAATATAGTAGTGATAATTAAAAATAGTTCCAAAACTAAGCCCATTTTAATTATTTTTAGTCCAGAGTGAGGATTAAAGGATGTTTTAAATAGATGTCAAACAACTATTACTTTTGCAAATTCATTATTCTTTGTTAAGATAACAATTAACATGTATATAATGGGACTGAAACAAGTTCACCACTCATAAGAACAAAGCTAATTAGAATTGTTTAAAACTGTGTGAGCTTGTTTGAAATTGCCTCAAGCAGCAGGGAATGATCGAGGATTCACGTTTAACTGATACTACAAAAAAAAGTGCCATCTGAAACAGCCAATGCTGATTTCTGTTTCTAAGGAAAAGGCAAGAAAAACTGTTAATTTGAAAGAAGCAAATTTGGTTTACAATATTTGATCTCATTTGTTTCTTAAACAAGTTGCTGTTTAAATGGGATATTTAATTCTATAGTCAAGCTGGATATCTAATAAGAACTTGTATATCACTGGCAAAGTATGTGTTTGTTTGGGTTTTGTTTTTTTTTTTTCCATTCCCCAAATATGATATTTTAAGGGAAACTTAATAATATACAATTTAACATGTATTAGTGGAGCAAGTCATATCTACTTTATGCATCTTTGTTATGTTGTGGTCAGCTTTTCTTGGCTTGTTTTTAATTTCTGCAGAACTGGCACTGAACTGGAGTACCCCATGTTTTTCCATATTTCTGGCTACTTTCCAAGTGTTTTTATCCTCTAATAATGGTGGGTGGTCATTCTTGGACCTACTTCTCTGTTGTTTTTTTTTAACTCCTTTAGTCATAATAATCAGTTCAAATCAGAATCGCAGTCCGTATCTTTCATGTTTTTGTACTGTGCTCAAATGCTGAGCCTCCATTAGTCCTGGTTTAACTTCCGTCATAAAGTGGCTAAAAAAGGAAGCTTCTTTCTCATGTCTGTGTTAAAAACTTGGTCAGTTGTAAGAACTTCAATTATAGTGCCCGTGAGTTCAGAAAAATCAGTGGTTTTTCTCTGGACTGCTTCATTTATTACGGAAGCAGTGAATGGATAGAGTTGTACTTGGAGGATGAGTAGTTGTTCTTTTCTGAGCCATGTGTAAATAGAATTAGGCCTAAGGTAATCAAAATCAGTGTTTTCTATCTATAGTGTCACACATTGCAAACACAGTGCTTCTGCTGTTGGAAAACTTTAAGAGACAATATTAGACATCTATTAGAGAAGCATAACGGGATTGTTAAAACAAACCTGGGAATGAAGTATGCAGAAATTCAATCAAATAAGAAAAATGCTCAAGACATTTAAATAAAGTGTTAACATTTACTAGGAAGTAGTAAGATAGCACCATGACAAACTATGAGTAAGGGCTGTTCATTAGAAAATTTCTGGTGAATTCTGTTGATGTGCTAAAGGATGGTCACTTGGATTTTGAAGTCTCTGAAAATTCCAGGAGTTCAGGCTGTTGTTTTAGATGTTTTAGGCTGTTGATAAGATGATAGCATTAAAAAATAAGATTAAAAAAAATAATCCTTTGGTCTGGATGAGGAAATATTCAAAGCAGTATTTGGTTTTTGATATTTGCCTTCTGGTTGCTGTTAAGTTGAGGTTTTAGCTTTTTAGAACTTGAAGTTATATCAGTTGGGATGGAAGAGGCAAGAGGCTCTTAATCAAAGAGAGTAAGACTTAGATTAAGACTTAGAATAAATACAACTTCTCATATTAGAACCTTTATGAAATTGCTAGGCAATATTATGGATATTGCAAAACTTTGTGTTGAAAATTCATTGGACCCCCATTTTTGGGCACAGTTGTGATGATATGTTTTTTGTGTGTCTGTTAAATTCTGTGGAAAGGGGCTCTGCAGGGGCTGGTCTCTGGTCCTGGCGCAAAGCTCTTGCTAGTGAGCCTGCAATGCTGATGTGGCCCAGCAGCTCGATAAATGAAGGTTTGATTAAGAGATCTATATTTCAAATTCAGTGAGCATTTTCTTTTTTTTTTTGTATTCAGAGTGAATACTTTGGCTGAAATAAAGTAAAAGAATTCTGATGTAGTACTAATTCGTTTAAACTGGTAGACTACATATAGCCTACATATAATTTTTTTTAAAGATATATCTGCACTTCAGTCAAGCATTGCAATTTGCTGACAGATTTTCTTTCTGCATATTGACTTCAATTATTTTTGTGCCAAATTGCCCCTTAAACTTCACAATAGACACATTTCTTCATCTGGACCTACATCTGTTTCTTATTTTTTATGTCAAGCTCACAGCCTGCATATATTGAAATATAGATTGTTTTCTGTATTACAGCATTGAACATGTTTTTAAAATATAAGCAAGTATCTGAAACTCTAGAGAATGGAAGACACTGTAGATGAACCAGTGAACATTTAAAAAAAAACAACAACAAACAAAACCACGAAACAAGAAACCCCATATCACAATATACAAAACCAGTTCTCTCATCTGCAGTGCTTGTACCTCAAATGCAATATTTAATCATAGCTCTTTACCCCAATGTCCTAAACACCATGTGGGATATTAAATTAAATACTTGATTTGTAAAAAGAAAATAAATAATTCTTCAGTGTAACACTATTCTAAAGAAAGGTTATTTCAATAAAACCAGGATCAAATCTTGATTTGTGTATTTTGCCAGTTGCTTTTTGTTACTGAAGTATTAATGCTAAATTCCCTTGATGTAATATCATATAGAGAGTATCTTCTAAGCATATTTGAGATGAACAGAGAAATTCACTTTATGGAGACCTCTTTGCAGTATCTTGTCTTACACAAATTGCAGTAGCTGAAGAGTCAGATCTCAAAGTTAAAATGCTTAAATTGATTTTTCAAGTCTCTAATAACTTCTCACTGTTCTACATCTTAGTAATAAATGAAACTGACATTAAGAAATCTGTTTTTGTGCTGGAAATGGAAGCAGATAGACAAAGCTATGGCTGGTTGCTAGTTCTTGTGATAGAGCATTACCTGGTCTTATATTGCACAGTACAGTTAAACTGTTATTTTATAGGTGTGCTTCAAATGCAAACTGGGTGGGGAAATGCTGCTTGGACCTTCTGTAAACTCTTGGAGAATGCTACAGCTTGAAGCCTGCTTCAGCACTGGGAAGATTGGGAGAGAAGGTCTGAGGAACATGAGCTGTGGAACAGAGGCGAGTTACTTAATATGAGTTTTGAATATTTTCTGGACCTATTAATACATATTTGACTGTGCGTGGCTGCCAAGTCATCACCCGTATTTAATGCGTCTCAGTAATAAATTTAGCTATCTTGATTCAGTAAGGCACTTAATCATGCTGGAAATGTGAGTGGAAGAGCTCATTCAACAGACTTGTCCAAAGTTTGGCATATAAATCCCTGGAGCTTTAAGGATAGACCTGCAAAAGGCAAAGGTGAACCCTTCCAGTGGGAACATGAATCTTCAGAGATTTCTGTAATGTCTGTTGTATCCAAACTTGTAGCCAGTTGGTGCTTGACCCTGAATGGGCTGATGTTATGAAACGTGTTGGAAAAATTCTTGTGTTTTTAAAACCCTGCCTCTTGGCGTTTGGAGATGTTTCTATAGTACGTGCCCTCTGAGAGCCAAGTGCTGCTGGTCAGGGTTCTCTGTTCCTGCTTACTTTGCACTCACTGGGTTGGTCCTTCAGGGCTCATCTGAGAGTCCCTGAGCCGAGATGGTGTCACTGAATTTCACCATGTCCCTCTGCTCTTCCAAGTCTCAGTGCTTAGAGCATTCACTTGCCCTTGAGTATGGTCCTCGGTGTCCCCCAAGTCAATAATCTGATCAGAGAATTCATAGAGAAGTTTTCTGAGTTTTGTCATCTGAAGATTTTTACTCTCAGTGTGGAAAAACTGAATATTCATTGTCTCAGCACAATAAGACAAATGACCCTGTAGTCTGGCAGTCTTGTCTAAAAATGGGAAGGATTTAGGATTTTGGTGATTATTCCAAGTAGCTTTTCAATATACTTGGCATTCCCTGGAGTAGAACTAAAATGCAGGGATGTTTTACCTGTTTTCTTCTCTTATTTTTCACTCCCTTTCCCCTTTGGCCTTAATATTTGCAATGTGGATAAAAATTGAAGGAATGTGTCTGACTAGGCTGGAAATTTTATCTAAGTTTCGGTGAGAAATTCCTTTGTGGCTGTGCCTTACCATGTATGTAACCAAGGTCTGGCCCATGGACCCTTCTGGGCGAGGAAGTGTCCAAAGCTGTGGGCTTGTTTCCCACCTGGGAATTTTATGTACTACTCTAAGATGGAGACCTGGGAAGATGGAACTCTTCTGAGAAGCTTTAGTTAAAAGAATAGTAAAATAACAATCTTCAGTGTACAGTATTTTATACGGTATTGGCAATATAATTACAGACAGAACAACTTGGAGCTATTATTGTCTCAGATTAATCCATCATTTCATACCCTAAATTTACTGATATTTTGCATCCATATTATGATTTGAAGAATCCAGGTCTCATTTTCCACAGGAGTTAATTAAAACTTCATGGAACAGGAAAGATAATGTAATATGAAGAAAAAGATTCCTATGAAAAATTTGTCTAAATTAAGTCTGTAATTGATCTCCTTGGATGTCGTGTCTTCAGAAGCTGGCCAAATTTTATTGTGCATTTATTGCTAAATGACTGATTACCAGATAGATGGAACATAGCAAGCACCATATGTTTTGTTTACCTAAAGGCTCATAAATTCAGTGTCTGTTGGGTCTCTCAAACATGATATGTTAGCAGATTCCTTCCAGGAAAACAAAACCCAACTACAAAGTCATCAGGTTGAAGTATTATCCTTTCAGATGCTTTTTCAACCCAATTCGTTCTTTGGCTGTAAATACAAGCCAGATGCAGTACTGAGTTCTGATTAATTGTTTGTCAAAATATGTGTAGCACGCTGAGCATGGAGGGATCGTGGGCATCTTGGGTTGCTAATGAACTATACCCAACAGTCTACACAAAGTCTGTATGTGTATAAACAAACTCTCAAGAAAAGCATGCGCTTTGATAAACTGCATTCTCTTATAATTAGCAATGTGAACATCACAGGGATGTCAGGTCAAACATTTTGCAGAAGAATGTACCTGTATTAAATTGTTTGAGTATTTATTTTAAGCAAGCTTGTCAAAGGTTAGGAGAGGAGAGGGGTTATTGTGCTGCTTCTGTCTAGAGCAGGACCTGCAAAATGAGAATGAATGAATTTTTATTGTAACAACATTGCTGCAGACTTCTGAGGCAGACAAATAACTCTTCAGGTAGATAACTTTAGGCATATATAATGACTCGAGGCTGTGTGTCAGATCTCTGATAGAGTATAAGGAATCTCTTGCTCAGGCAGTCCCTGTGTTTGGACCCGCAATCTACTCTGCTTAATGTACTTATTCTGGATGTAACATGTATGTAATTTCCCCATCTATAGCAGTTGCCTTTTCTATCTCATTTTGTTTGGCCATTTCTTTTGCAAATAAAAGGTGAGCCTATCTTGTGCCCTTTTGGGGTCCTATGTCAGTATGTACCGCCCACCATTCCAGCTTCCCTGCTCTTCTGGGGAAGCTTTATGCAGAGCTGACAGCAGCTGTACGAGAGCGTTACATCCTACAGAAAAAAGCAATGATCCAAATAAGCAAATGATGTCTCCTCTGATTTTATATAATCTTTCAAGTGCAAAGTGTTAACACCACTCAGATGAGACAATGTGAAGATTTTTTTTTTGTTATGCTAGCTGAAAGTCAGATGAAATCTAAGCTTTTAGAGTACATACATGATGATACAACAGAAATATATTTAAAGTTTTTATACCTAAGCTTATTTTCACAGTCCTGTTTTATTTGCATTAAAGTTGAGTGTGTGTGTGTGGGAAATGTTGCTGCTCTTTTTCCCTCAGAGGTAATAGGTTGTATTAGTTGGAAAAAGTATTCCTTCCTGCTCCCTTCCATGTGTCCCCATGTCTCGTTGCCGAGGATTAACACACTGCTCCAAACTTCATTATAGATCCAGTCTGCTCCTAAAAAAACTGTAACTTACCAAGGATTCCCACGCCCCGTGAGGGTGCCACAGTTGTGCAGATCTGACAAAGTTCCCTATAACAACCATCACCTCATAACCTCCTGTAGTCATTTTTCTGACAGAGGATATGGAGGAGGGATGGAAATCCTAAATATTTGACCTGCTGCCCTGTTTGTTTAACAAATGGCCCTCACTTGTGGTAGAGTGAGATTTCCAAAAGGCTGTGTGGTTTAAATACTCCTGCAGAGAAGGATGGCTTTCTCTGTGGTTTACTGAAACTTTTGCACATATCACTCCCATTTACTCTTACCACTGTTAGAGAGGTGAATGAGGTGAAATATCTGTTCTTCTCCACTCTTTGAAGCTCTTTTTAGAGACAATGTTGTATTCCTTCTGAATGAATAACTTACTGCCAGGTGAAGCGGAGTGTGGGTTTTGTGTGCGCTCACAGATAAATCGTAGGATTGGATCCCTGCTTTCAGCTAAAACCAGTGATGTTAAACCCTTCATGAGTCTGATTCAGTCCTTGCTAAACTCAGTGGGAGTTTTGCTTAGGGGAAAAACTGAGAACCTTCGCATTAACTTTGATTTCATTCAAGCTCATTTTTGGAAAAACAGCTGATCCACCAGAATACTGTGAATACCACATCTGTGATTGCTAACGGCTGTTTCTACTGCGTGTGATTACCACAAAACAGCTTTGAGAAATCTTCACAGTAGAGAGTATGAGCCCTTGATTCCTCTCACTGGAATTAGTGCACTTTTGGTGAGCACACACAGAACAACAGACTATTAATTGCAGCTGTTCCTGACATCCTGAGCACTCTCCTGTCACTTGTGGTGCAACAATTGAAAATCAGGAGTTCAAGATAAGTCCTTACAAGTTGCTGTGTCAGTGGGGTGAGAGGAAGAAATAAATGACTTCTAGGAAATCAGTGGTGGCATACTTGAGCAGCGGAAGCGTCATTTGGATGTAGCAATGTTATCTTGGATATGTCCTGTAGAACAACCTTTCCTACCAGCGTGCAGCAGTGAAGAAGTCTCAGTGCTGCTGGCTTCTGTGAATATTCAGAAAGTTGCTGAATGTGATTGTCCAAAACGTCTTCATAAATGACTCTGCAGTCAGCAGCATGATTTTTGCTCATTCAGGTCATTTGATATATTGGACTGTGTCTCCTGCAGGAGAGATGAGGCAGGGAGGGGGGGTCTCTGCAGGCTCCAGACAGCGGTGGAGAAAGGGAGATGAGAGTGCAGTTCAGATCAGGCGTCTAATTCAGATGTTCTAAAAAATCCTCTGAAAGAAACTTATTTTTTTCCCAGTGATTATATAAGAAGTGCGAGTTAGGTGACGTGAGCCCTCCTCAGGGTATTAGTCATAACACAGACACTGTCTTGAAACATCTCCAGTTGATACATCTGTACTTTTAACTTTAAAAAGGAATCGTTTGGCTGTGGTGGGACTTGTGAGGACTGTAGATCCTCACTGGCTTTTCTGAATTTTTCTTGTGTGAAACATTTTGCAGTCCTGTGTTATGTATTTCTCCCAATAGCTTGGTATTGGGAAACTTGGTCAGTGTGGACTTGTTTTTATCTCTCTGAAATGACAAATACAAACTTAATTGAAAGGGAAATGATTTTTCAGATTTATAGATTTCTAAGGCTAAGAGTCTGCATGAGTAACTTTAATTAAATTCATCTTCCTGCAGAGCTGCTCATTGTTTCAGTTACTCAAATCTCTACACATGTTGCTCCTCCTCGCTTTTCAGCTGGCTTGCAAGTCGTTATTTAAATGCTTGTCAGCTGCCTGAGAGAACCGAGAGGAGCAGGTATAATTTCAAATGTTGCACAGGAGAGGGGGGAAAAAAAGGTGGCCTTTGTTCTACTTCATACGGGCAAATCTAAGTCAACACCCACGTACATGAGTTGAGTGATAAATCAAAACAAGTAGCAGTCCTGTTATTTTTCCTCAATTATCTTATCTTTGGCCTTTAGTTGTGTAATCAGGGGACCTTATGGTAGTGATGAGACTTTGAATACTGCTAAGTAGGTAGTTAAGAGTGCCTTGAGGGGATTATTCAGATATGTAAGGTTAATGTGAGGACTTAATGTATGGGGTGTTGCATGGTCAAAGCCAACGGAGAGGAAATGTTGTCTGTCTACTGAGAAACAGTTTAGCTGGAGAGAGAAAGGTGAGTGACATTGTGTTTCCTACCAGGGCTACAGAGTACTTTCATAAAATGGAAGAAAAGATCACTTGGAAATTATGTAGACTGACAGTGTTTTATGGACAGGAGACGTGACATGCGTTGTCTAGCTATGACGTTAGTGCAATAGAAAATAGTCAAACACAAAGAAAGAATTGTTTTATCAAAGAAGCAGCATGGTCCCTATGGAGATTAAAGAAGGAATTATGGTGTCTGAGCTACTGGAGATTAAGAGGCAGATGCATGAAACTTGTGTGAAGAGAAAAGCAGTTTTGTTCTTGCACAAAGGCTGTTCCTGGTGCTTTCATTTCAGTCAGCAGTGACTCCTTTTTGATCCAGGAAAAATGCAAAATGAGGGAAATTAAAGTTCTTAATGTGTTTTCTTGTTGAGACGTTCTTAGAAAACTTGTAATGAAAATATGGTAACTTGGTGTATAAAGCAAGAGGCTTCCTCGGAGAGAGATGGAGATCTTACCCAAAGTCCCTGAAGGGAAGAGAATGATTTCATGAGGCTGAGCTGCTGAGGAGGGCAGCAGGTTTCCTGGTGTTGCACTAGTGAAAACAGGCAAAAAAGGTGCTGGTGCTACTGTGTTTTAATAGGGAGGGTGTTTGTACTCAGGTCTTTCCTTCTGTCTTCTCTCTTTACAATATGAGGCTCGGTCCAGTTTTGGTGAAAATGTGCTGTGTGGAAGTGTGCACGTGGCTTGCCCTAAATGCCAGCAGACAGGTTGCCAGAGGAAAGCCCTCTTGCTTGGTGCCTGGAGTTTCAAAACTGGCAGCAGGTCAAAGCTGCAAGAGTCGTGACAAGGATTGTTAGCTTTTTTTAAAAAAAATAATTTACTTTGCTTGAAATGAAGGAAGGATTGTTTTGGTTTGGTTTTTTTTTTTTCTGGTTAAATGCCTCTAAAATTTCTGTTCTACCTGGTATGAAAATTTGAGGGGAGACAAACAATAAAACTCTGGCTGAAGGTGATTTTTACTTTAAAAAATAAAATTAAAAAAATCTTAGTTAACTTCCTGAGTAAGTCAAAGGACAGTTATCACTGATGTGTTAATATGCAGACTATTTGTCTAAGGAAGGACAAAGACATCAAACTGTGAAGATAAGCTCTGAATTATCATAAACTAGATTTCACATGAGGAACTGGTATTTTAATTTAAAAGGAAATATTCATAAGCCATCTTAGTTTATAATTTGAATACAATACGATGAAACCTGTTAATAAGAGACTAGTGGGATTTCTTTTTTTTGCCCTCATAACAGGTGGCTGTGTAATACGGTCTTAACAAAGTAGCCCTTCAGAAATAATAACCTCATGAATTTTAAGAGGAAATTCAAATGCACATCAAGGATAGAGAAACAGGATCTTACCTTGCATGGTAAAGACGTGAGAGTTTATTCTGAAGGCCAAGGAAGTTTGTGAGGAAACTTTGGGTTAGTTTGGTATTGAGCAAAGCTACAAAATACGTGCAGTTTTAGACTATGGGTGTTTGCATCTTGATCAGTGAAAATGAATGTTTATATTGCGAGTAGACGATTTGAACTCTTGTAGTACGCAGCTGGTAGGAGAATTCAGTGTTTATTGGTGGGGTGATGGGAAGTCAAATACTTAGTAATGTCATGAAACTGTTATAATTGCAAGAATTCACCATATGCTTTTATCTAAGCTTTATCATACAAAGCCAAAGCGCAAGAGTAAACAACTTGCACAACGAGCATAAACTTTGTTTGGATGAGAAATAAGTATTCTAATCCAATTGTGCATAAAAAATTACAAACAACCTTGCCTGAGTTACAACTTTCTGACTGCATTTTATTTCAGTGACGTTCTTTCTAAATTTGTGGTGTAAGAAATTCTGTCCCTTGATCTTCAATTCCTGATGCATCCTGCTTCATTTAATTAGGTCGTTCATCCACAGGGTAATGCCACAGTTGTCCTTGTTGAGATGCCCATTAAACACATGGCACAGCCACTCCTTTTATGCTTTTGAAAATCATGATACGTTCAGATATGGTGCATCAGATGGTCAAGGTTTAGGTAATGTCTTTTTAAGTGAGGTATCCAGGTTGGAGCAATCTGGAGGAAAGAACACTTTTCAAAACAAATTTTTAAGCTGTTTTTGCCAAATCTCTGATTGAAAATTTTAGTTTAAAGCTGGGATTTGTGTCCACCTTTGTCTTTCAAAGAAGTTTCAAGCCTCTCTCCATGATATCTCAGTTTCTACTATGTTGGTAAATAAGCTGGTGAAGCAGTTCTGCTGCATCGGATCCACAATCAATTTAACTTGATAAGGGGGTTAGTTAGCTTTTTTAAATTTCATTTTTTAATATATAGCAGAGCTGTTGCAGAAGGCTAGTGCATAATGACTAATAGTAAGAAAAAATCTGTGGTTTTGACTGTTGGAGAAGGAATATTGAATTTTGAAGAGACTTAATGGCTGTGGTGGTGGTGGTGGTTTGGGAACAGTCAGTGTGTTGGACATAAACACTGAGGAGGGAAAGTCAGCAAGGTCGCAGAGCAAATTAAGAGTTTGGGTAGCAGGAAGCATCTGGAGCCTTTGTCTCTGTCAGGCTCCTGTTTGAGCCTAAGCCCTGTAGCGCTCATTCTTGTATGGGCTTTACCCAGCACCCCGAAGTCAGTTGGGAAGTTTTCCAAGCTGCTTCGGATCATGTCCAACGTGGTCTTCCATGGTTGACCTTTGGCTTAGCTGCCGCTTCTGACCAGCCAGATTCTGAACGCTAAAACAATTATGATACATTTCAGGGCTTTGAGAGCTGCCAGTTAGTTTTAAATGGCCCAAACAATCACTTTATGGAAGACACTTTCAGATCCTGTTCTTAATTTCTGTGTTGATGCAGTGATTTTTCCAGTGTTGTTCAGCGTAATGGCTTTGCTAATCTGTTAGTATGCCTCAGTAGCAAGCTACTTAATGTATCTTGAAATAGTGTATTTTTTGGCATTACAGAGGACATAGAATTATATACATTATTCAGTATGTCCCCTGTTATTCCCTAAAGAGTATAAAAATAGAAATGAATAAAAAGTGGTTTAAGTGGATGTATGGTTATGAATGAGATTAAGACTGTGTATACACATAGGTTTGCCTTTTCCTCCACTGTGACTTTGCTCTCTCTGGCGTAAATGAATGAGATGACCTTCCCCATGCAGAATAAAGACAAAGTGGGTTAGGAAAAGTGTATAATTTATAAGGTATTCTCTATAGATAAGAATGAATATCCTATATAAATCACACTGCAGAAGTCAGGAGAGATTCTCAATGCTGTGAGATGATGCAAACCACAGACTGTCAGTTTTGTATCTTTTCAGAAGATGTGTGTTGGATGAAAAATATCTCTGCCACAAAATGAAGATATCACAACCTATTTTATTGTGAGTTTTTTTTTTGGGCCAGAGCAAGAGAGTGTGCGTGTGGAAATAATCCACCTCAACAAAAAGCAAAGAAATCCATAATTTCTCTTTCCTCTTGAATTGTTTCTAAAGCTTCTTTGTGTCTCTTATTATTCAACTTGACATTTAAATGCTGACTTCCTTAATTCAGCGCAGGTCACCAAAGTATACAATATTTTATTTTTAATGTTCACAGTTGGCATCGAACCCCACAGATTTTCAGCTCAGGCTGTATATGTCCTTTTTCCCTAGAAGCTGTGGGCTTTAAGCAGTGCTGTAGGTAGGGCATGGGGAATGAGATGCATTTTGAGGAAAACGCCTGAATGCCACTGGCTGTAGCGCTTCTGTTGCTGTTGGCTGCCAAGGATGAGGACAGTTGCAGGAACTGGGCAGCGAGAGCAGCAGCTGAAGGACCTCAGCACTTGCTAAACCTAGCCTAACCTATAATTTTCAGAGGCAGGAACATAAATGCAAATCTGAAGACAGGCTTATAAACATGGACAATGGGAAAACAGCTGCTGGGCTGTCTCAGGCAGTTTACAGAGGTGCAAACTATTGTATTGGTATTAGCAGGGGACCCGTGCTGTAATTACAAACCAATTGAACTTAGAATATTTTTCCAAGGTGTCACAGCACTTGCTGGTTTGCTCTAACCCACTGGCACTCTTTCCTTCCATATTACAACAGAATACACGTGTAGCTGTTTCTTGCTCCATAGAAGTAAACAAAGCGAATTAATTTAATTAAATCCTGAATCTGGGTAGGTAGGAATAAGGCAGACTGTAATTGGAAGTGTAAACTGCATTTGAGCTCAAAGAAAGACAGTAGGAAGGTCTTGGAGCACAGATATATTTAGGCTGCTTGGAGACCAACAGGGCTCATGAAAGGTTCAAAGGGGTTTGTCGGAGGCCACTAAAAACTGAACAAAACACTTGAGAGGTGGTGATCCTGCAGTGCACAGAGGTTTGCATCACTGATAGCTTAAAAAAAACCTCTCTCATTCCCAGTCGTGTATGATGAATTCTGTTACAGTAAAAATCTTATAAGCCAGAAATAATTACCATATTCATATTTTGCCATTTGATGGTTTTCTTTTGCAGAAATGTTTAATTAACAAATGTAGTGCTAGAAGATCTTTGTGCAGGAAGTCATTATCTAAAATCAAGTGTGAAAATCTGTTGCTCATAATGAATTGGCTTAATACTGAGCAAATTAACTAAATGGCCAAAACAGAATGACTTGGACTTTGCAGTTGTTTTGTAAAGTACGGAATGCTTCTTTTTTTTGCATTTTGTTCTACCATGCATACTTTTAAGGCAACGAGTGTGTTCCCGTTAGAGTCATAAGAAAGCAAAAGCCTGGCAAAACAAGTGGGCTATATAACTTCTATAAATTGTGACCATTGGATACGGTGAAACATTCATACAGCAGAAAATAAGAAAATGACATCATCGAGAAATTGCACAAACCTCAGAGAAGTTGAGAATTAGGTCACAGACAAATGGTGTTTATTGGCAAAGCAAGCATGGGAGGGATTATATACTAGAAAATAAGAAAGTAAATCATTGTATCATTATTGGTAGTTCTCCATATTTTCAGTACCTGAATATATACCTTTTTTTGTGCGTATGTGCAAATAATATTTTAATACTTATTTTCCAATATAGTCTTACTTCTCTTGATTGTCCTCAGCAGGGCAAGAATTTAGATTAAAAAAAAAAAAGTGACAGGAATAAAAATCATGAAGGTTGTCGCTGAACTGTTCTTAAATGGCTAAGGAGACAAACTAGCAATATATTAGTAATGTGGAGGGGGTTTGTTTATCTGTAGTCTGATGTTTATGCTGCATTGGTAACATGGTTTCAGTGCTTGCACTGCTCACGTAAACATCCAAGATCGTATTACTTCCACTAAAACAGAAGCAACTGATGAAAGTTTGGCTTTCTGGCTGTGGGAATGAGGCTGCGCATAGGTCTTTGTCACTACAGGTAAAAGGCTGAAGGATTTGCTCAGCTGCATGCAAGTTATTCGGTGTTGCTTTGGTTTCCTTCCCAAATCTGACACTTAAATATGGTGTATTGGTTTTATGACAGTTCTTGCCTAAACTCAAATTTTATTGTCACTTGGGAAACCGCAGCTTTCTATTTAAGGCCTGCAGTTCTGTGCTGGATGTTATACAAAAACACGTACGTGCCAACTCTGCTTTAAAAATTGTGGTTTTAGGTTGGGTAGATGCTAAATAGATAGTTGCTAGCTGCTGTGCAATAGAATATGTTGTTATTTAATGTATGCAGATTTGTAACAAAAAAGAAAGCTTGATGAATAACTTCATTTTCAGGAACAAAATACATCTTAACTTGAAACTGAGCTTTTAAAAATGTATATTACTACCGCCCTGTGTATTAGTGCTGTAATGGTACTCTCGCTCTGGTTTCTTCTTCTCAAGGAGCCTGGCTTGCTTGTGGTTACAGGAAAAGTTTGGTTTGTTTTTTATTTTTTTTTTGTTTAGGTTTTTAAATCAGTTGAGCAACAAGTCTGTTCTTCTCCTGAAGTTTTGTCTTCTAACTTCTTTATAAAGGCTTCAGGAGGATTCTTCATCTGATATCAAATTCCCTGATTTACACACGACCTTCCTTTCTCCTCGTCTCCCCTATTAGTCCCCGGATATCACACATTTTCTCTCTTACTCTGCACTAAGTTGGCAGCTGAATGGGAAAGGGCCATGGGTATTTTTCAGAGTTTCTTCATTCATACCACTTTATCACTCTTTGAAAGTGTCCCATCATTGTGCTGCTATCTGTGTTTCAAAACCTGGCAAGATGTATTTCTGAGATAGGATGGTTCAGAGTGTGTTCTATTTACACAGTGTCACTCTGGAGACACTCAGATGTTGGCTAAGGAACAAGGTACATCCCTTCACTTCCCATCTGTTACACAGGTGCTGTTTTACTCAAGATGTCCTCTTAAAGAAAAATTATGGTAGCTTCTGATATTGATATTGGCTTGTACCTCTTGGAGTTTTAAAGTTATGTATTGCTTTACCCTTGTTTCTCAATCTCTGCTGGCTTTTCCCAAGTGAAGTGTACATGGCAAATGTTTTCTCTCTCTTGTACTGATTTCTGTGTGTAGATTAGGTACTCAAGACGTTTGAGATCATGATATGCTGCAGAGGTTGTTTTTTTCTAGACACTAGGAATGGGAAATAAAAAGGATTAAGACATACTGGGTTTACCAGAACTAGGGGGATTTTTTCCATCATTTATGAGCTGACTCCAATAGACACACTTTCCTCTTCTAGGCTCTTGCTTTGCTTCCCACCTCCCCTCCCAGCTTTTCCCCTGAAAGCCATAGAGCATGTGGCAGGTGCTGAGGGGGAAAGAATTCAGAACTGCACAGCGTGGAGCAGTTTATATGCGAGAACATCATCGGGTTGCTGGAAATCTGGGATCATCAATTCTTGAGCACCTATGAGGTATCTTCCCCCAGCCTCATGATCTTTGTTTCCAGAAGGTGGAGAGAGCTTTAGGCATTCCTAAACTTTTTAGGCAGCCAGCACCCACTTTGGAGTATCAGTTTAGCTGCTGAGCACCTGGGCTTCCCCTTCAGTGTCCCTGGACTGCGCTGGAATCTGCTGCCTGTTTCCTCTTAATAGCTGGTGCCTGCAAGCTCCATTCTGCATGGTTTCTGCTGCCTGAGGCCTGTGTCTCCGGCACTGAGAGCCTCTTGTGCTCCCCTCCGTGGTGATATGTTTCCCGAGTCCCTTGGGAAGATCCCTCTCACTGCTGCTCCTGTGCCATAGACCAGGCAGAGACCTTTAAAATGAACGCTGATGGCAATGTCTCAGGCTGTTCATGAGATGATGTGCAGAGGAGACCTGAGTTTTCTAGGTCTGGCAAATGCTTAATTTTGGTTTGAGCCTTATGTCTTAAATATCACATATTTAAAACGCCACTAATTTTGGGGGAGGGTATCATATCCCAAAATGTCAACAGATTGTCTTAAATAGTGGCTGAAGCAAACTGCTAGTGGTATGTGAGAGCAGGTTTTAATCTTCATGCTGGGAAGTATCGCCCCTCTTAGCTAAGAATTCTTGGCGCAACCTGTTGAATAATTTCAAATACCATTTTCTCATCAACTTGTGGTATCATAGCAGTGTTTTCCTGTATAACTTTGGCAAATGAAATGCTGTGGCAAAAGAAAGCTGTCACTTCTGGTCTTCTGTGAAGCAGATAGCTTCCTCATATGTGGGCTGGTGCCGGGTGTCAGGCAAAATTACAATCTGAGTCCTAAATCCCCAAAAAAGGGAAAAGCTGGACACAAATAGCTCCTATAAATCACTGGCTTCAGTGGAAGCTTGTGCCAGGTGAGGAGCTGGGCTCTACATCTGTTTCTATCCTTAACTACGTAGACCTTGAGAGGTACTGATTCAAGTTTTTAAACCATAACCTCTATTTGCAGCTGTCATTGTTGAGCTGTGGTTTGGCTCCTTCCTCCTCTCACTTGACTGTGTGATGGGGAAACCGAGAAGCTACTTTTAAGGATCTTGAGGTTTTCTAATCTGCTACTGAGGAACAAAGTTGTCTCCTGCAGTGAGGAAACTTTTATTTACTCTACTAACTACCCCTGTGACCATATGCAGATCTGGGGGAGGTGAGAGCTGTGTTTCAGCTGTGGTCTGTCCCTGTGATGTTTGGTTTGAGGCAGTATCCTGGCTCCACAAATTACGTTGTTATTTGTGGATGGGCTTCTGGAGCTGCCTGGGGGAGCCCAGGAAGGTGCCCCGGGCCATGTTGGGGTGGGATGATGGTATCACCAAATGAGCAGTGCCTCCAGGCCAGGATAGCAGTGGCTTATGTGTACATACCTGTTCTGTTTTTTTAGATAAAATTAGGAGCATTGCCTACGATTAGATAAAAAGTGCAAGCTGCTGTTTGGATTGATCAATTTGTGGAGCTTGTAAATCGTTTTCTGTAATAGTTACACAGGCTGAAAATGATTAAAGTTCGTTATCAGCTGCTTCTTGCAGTCAAGCTTGTGCTGGTTTATATGGTAGGTGGAATAATTATTTTAAAAGCGCATTTAAAAGGTTTCTTGAAGAGATTAGTGACTGTCATCTTTATTTCTACTATTCTACTTTTCTAATATTTATATTTCTACTCCTACTTATACGTATTTGGTCTGTGATACTTTGTAGGGAGTGAAATTGGATATAAAGACTGTGAGCACAACTGGCTTGTTCCAGGAGCTCTGGACCACCGCATGACCTCAAAGAATTGTGCAAATACAGACTCCTTGAATTAATTCAAATAGCCATAACTCATTATTACACCTGAAATATGGACATGCTGTAAATAATTTTGTGTGGTTGAGGTTTTAATCACAAATTTTGTAAAGAAAGGACCAATACAAAATTCAGAATTGTTTTGTTGCAAAACAAGAATTATAATGATGATATCAGTCAGCAGCCTGAAATTAAAGAAAGAGGAGAACTTTTATTATAAATTAATCAAGTTTGTGAAGCTACTTCTTGTAGGATGACGTAGAGGCCACTACTGTGGACTGATGCTTTGCTGGCAGTTCTCATGTTCTTTAGTCAAACTTTTGACTAAAGAGATCAGCACCTAGCTTGAAAAACAGGAAAATATCCCCAACTTTCTACTTCATGTGTTTCCAACTTTGAAGCATAAAAAACCCAAAAGGACGGCAAGTGTGGGACTTGTAGAGAACTTGCATTTTTGTATTTAATGTCTTGAAATAGAAGTGTGTTTGTTCAAGTGGATGTTTTGTACTTCTTGTGATATTTTCTTTAGGTGCTATACTAAACAGTGCTTTCCTTTTCTGCCCCATCACCTGCATACCTGGAATAAATCAGCCTCCTGGCTGAAGAAAGATGCTGGAATGGGGAAAGTGCTCGACACAATTCCAGCATTGTCATTCACCTGATCCGTGTGACAGCTTCTACTGTCTCTTACAGAATTAGAAGCAGTGACTCTGTATTTTTCATTTGACTCATGATTACAACTCTCATTCTTAAAGAATTTGGAGATCTGCTTCCACTTGCTGTTGTTGATGTTGCACTTTATGTATAGCACAGGTGCTTACTTTTTATTTCCTGGGAGATGGGTGAGTTACTAGTTCAAAATCCAGTCAAATTCTCCAAGTTAGATGTCTGTGGAAACTTGCACAGTAACGTATTAAAATAATTTAACAGTCTGTTTTGTGGGAAATGCAGGTCCAAACTTAACTTAGAGCAAATTGAACTATTTGCCAGAGCACGCAACATCTATTATTACTACAGAAACTTCACTCTCCTGAGCTTTAATTAGAACGTCCCTTTTGTAGGTTGTCACAAGAATGCCAAAGTAACCATAATGAGAGTTACTGCCATTCATCATTGTTCTAACTTCTCTGAACAGTGAGCAGTAGTGGAGCACAAAATTATAACTAAGCAAGCAATGAGAAATGGCAAGATGACTCACAAGTACTATCCCCATGCTTAGAGATTAATTGAGTGAAAGATACTCTCTCTGCAGCTTGAGTTAATGAATATAACCAATCATTCTGGGAAAACTCATAACACACATCTTGATTGCTTTCCAGGGATGAAGAAAATCTCAGACAGCTTTTGTTATGCCTCAGCTAGTTACCCACTGCTAGCTAGTTGTCTGGGTGATCAGAGATGAGGTAGATTACACAGACTTAAGGAATTTGGGCTTTTTATAATTAGGAACAGTATTACTTGAATAACCCAATAAACGATCTGATGGCATCTGATTGTTATTCTGTCAAGTGATTTCTAGATCAAATGGGTAAGTTTGTGAGTAAAATAATTTTTCTTACCCCAATAATTAAACTCAAAACCTAAAATTCATGCTTGCATTTTTCTCTAACAATAAAAAGAAGTGTACCTGACATATTCAAGTTTCTTGAAAGACTTCTGCTGCTTTCCAATTGTATTGTGTCTAAATGTTTCATTAGAACAGCTGTTCTCTTATAGTTTAGTTGTTAATACGTTTTTATTATTATTTTATTTTTAATAAGGAAATACTGAGGAGTGCAGCAGAACTGTTAGATTCACCTCAACAAAGCAGCAAACAGGCTTAGCTGGCTTCAGACAGGGATGAATGGTCAGGTAGGATTCTGTTTTATCCGAACAGCTTTCTTTGTATTTCTAGGGGTGTTTTCAGTTACTAAAATATTAACATTAAACTCCATCCAGTGTTTTAAATCTGTGCTCTGAGTTCCAAGGCAGGCAATGTTGTCCCTGTAGCTTTTTTTTTTTGTTGTTTGTTTTTAAATGAAAAAAAGTTTTCAGTCTCTGTCAGACCTGAGGATACCTAGTTGAAGAGCACTCCTCCTTTGAATGTGCCTTCCATGGCCTTCAAGAGTCATAAGCAAAAGCCTTTTTCTTTGGTTTGATATATCAGACCTTGTTACCTTGTCCAGTCAACTCTTTTTTGCTTTTTTTTTTTGTTGTTGTTGAATCATGTGTTAAATAGATCTGGGGGGAAAGATTCATTAATTTTCAAAATACCAGGGTGTTCCAGGCAACTGCAATTATTTCAGAAAACAATGAACAAAATTGGGAGGGTATAATTCCAGTTTCTTTGATCTGTTGGCTAATGAAGAGCTGTGAAGATACTGCTGCTATGAAATTAGTTGTTGGTAGTGGTGGCAGTTCCTGGGGGGAAGGCAGTGTGGGGCAGGAAGAGGGAGCAGCTGTCATAACTCTGGGTTTTTTTTTGTATCCAGGTATAGAGTAAAGAAAGAAAACCACTTTAAGATAGATACTGTGAAATTGGAGATACACTTACATGTTTTAAATGCAGATGTGCTTCTTCCTGCCAGTTCCTTTTTGCTGGAAAGGGGGTGGTTTGTGTCCTGGTGTTTGGCTTTGGTCTTCTCCAGGTTTGTGGAAGTGGCACGGTGAGAGGGTCCCGCTGTGACCATGTAGGCTCTCCTTCTGGGAATGCAGCAGGCAGGACTATCCTGAGGTACTCATCTTTGCATGTTACAGTATCTTGGTGTTTTGGGGAGTGGGAATTCTGATTTTAGGCTGTTTTGTTATTAAAACAGACATCACTACCTTTGGTAATCATTAAAAACGTGGCTGATATTTAAAAAACTAAATCCAGTAAAATTCAGTGGTGTTTATTGGTGCGCAGTCCTTTCATGTTAGTGTCAGAGGTGTGCAGGATTTTAACCTTTTGAAGTTAAGGATTACATTTGGTGACAAACTTGCGTCTTTTTAGGACTCTTCTTTTTTTCCAGAGCTTGGCTTTTCTTCTCTGTGTTGTATGAAAGGCTGTCGTTTTCCTTAGATGAGTGTGGTAGGCTTCTCTTAGTACTCATGGTAAAAGAGCTTTCTTCAAAGGATCATATGAAAAACTAATTTTCATAGCGCTAGAAGGAGAAGAGCAAAAGAAGCTACAAAAAAAACCCCAAACAACCACATACCTTTTTAATATGTTGGTTCCATGCCACAGATGAAGTTTACACTAATTAGAAATCATCTGGAGGCACCGTAGCAGATTGAGTCTTCGGCTGGAAGTGCTTCCTGACAGGTGGTTTACCACAAAGCAACATTACAATTACCTAACACACTGTTTGATTTGTGTAAACCCTCATTACTACTCACATTATTTAATGAACTATGTGCATTCTCTCGCCTCCCTGCAGAATGCAATGCTCCCTTCCAAATCTGCAGCGCTCATGCTCTGGGTTTAACCCTTCTCTTCCAAGGTAAAGAAATGTCAACATTAATGAGGAGATGAAAATTGAAATATAAATGCCAAAACGTGTTACGTTAAAAACATCCTCGATACTTTGAAATTAAAATGTATAATCTGGAGGTTTATTTTAGCAAACTATGTAGACTGATGCTACTTTAGTTAGCTCTTAGGTATATTTCATTGCAAAATTTTCTTGTTAACTGTAGAAAGTAATAATTTGGTTACTTTAATGTCTAATATAAAAATCAAGATGATCACTTGGAGATTTTTCCCAATTTTTTTTAAGAAGCCCAAGATGGATTTCATGGTTACTACAACCATACACAATCAAAAAAGATAAGCGTTCTGCTGGTCACAAAGGAATTCCTCAGTTTATCAGAACTTCAGGTATCTCTGCAGGTTTTGTATAAAATACCCTTAGGGTTATAGACTCTCTGTGTATTTGCAGTCCTTGTCAGAGTCTTGCTGTTTTAGCCCCACGGGAGGTATTTCATAAACTGAATTTATGTGGAGTAACACAGCTGCAGAATGGTCTGTGACCCATAGAAATATTCTCTTTCATGTAGTTCAGACTCTGATGTGATTACACTCTTCAGCAAGCACATATATTGAAATTCTCCCTCTAAGTGAACTTGGCTGTTTGCTGTTTATTACGGGAAAACCTCTTAGTGAAGCAAATGAAGTAAAAATCTGAATCTACGGGCATGGGTAGATATGTATTTTGTGCTGTTTACTTACCACACAGAATTATGTTAATCAGTCACCATTTCTATGTAGTTCGTTTTCCAAATAACTTGAACCTTAAATCTTTCAGAAAAAAAAAAAGAATAATTCCAGCAATTCCAGAATTATGATATCCCTCATGACTACCAATGATGTACTATACAAAATAATACAGAAACGTGTTTCTTTAAAGGCAGTTATTATCACTGGGTAGGGTCGACTAAGTATGCATATGTTTATTTGTGTGATGTTATAACAACTCCTGGGTTAAAGGGTTGGTTTTTTTTAACAGAACACATTTGCTGCATCAGCTCCCTGTGAAGAAATAAGCTGTAGCAGAGTAATGTATGTGGTGGATGATAATTAGCAGGTGTCCAGGGTGCATTTAAGACTGGTGTTTGACTATTTAGAAATGTTTATCGTAAGAGAAGAATAAAGTGTAAATGAGCAGGAGAGGCTGAGCATCAATTGCACGGGGAACAAAATGGGTCTGTCACAATCTGAGGCAGCCCTGCGGTCAGTGGGGCGGTGGATGAGTGCAGGGGTAGGAAATCACAGCACCATCAGGCTTAACTCTGCTGCTCCCGAGCAAAAACCCAGTACCTGAGTGACGATGCTGACATGTCCCCACCAGGAAGCTGCCCAGGCAGGCACAGGAAAAGAGGTGAAACCCTAGTGTCATGGAAAATAGTAGTTCAGTAAACATCATCATCCCTAATGCATGTCAAGCAGTGATGGTCCGTGGAAAACAAATGGTTTCCCCTGGTAATCCTCTGGACAGGTTCTTGTTGCAAACATTTTTGCTACCTCTAAGTAATTGTCCTGTCTGCAGTGAAAGGTTTCAGTCTCTGAGAGACTGGATCAAGACACTGTGCTTGAAGCAAACCACTGAAGCTGAGCTGCAGCTGTGACAGAATGCTTCTTGCACCGGAATGGGACGTGATAGTCCCCCCGGGCTGACTCTCCTCAGGCAGTGTTTCTACTCCAGGTCTTTCCCCTTACACCCCTTGCCTTTCCTCAGGCATTTCACTGGTGTTAGTGAAGTTGCTACTGCCATTTTTAAGGGCAGCCAAGAACACCCAAGCTTTGAAATATGAACAGGCTCAGACTGTCTCTGAGCTATCAGAGGGACTTGGTATTTTGAGGTCCCAAGTCTACAAAAAGTGTGCATCTGTTTAGCAATATTGTCTGAGCCACCCCTGTGAGTCAGTGAAATTACTCATAGTGCACACAAGTACATTTATAGACCTCTGCCAGATTGGAGCCTGACAGTGTGGTGGGATGAGCAGCTTCTCAGATGCTGGCTATAATGTGTGTTGTTAAAAAAGACTGTGGCATCCTAAATTATTTTTCCAAATCCAAGTCAACTGCATTCCTGAAGTAAAAAGATATTTTGTAGTATTAAATTCATTAAATTACCTTTTCAATGTATAGTCCTTATATCAGAGATGCATATATCCGTATTTTCCATAAAACAGTAGTAGTCTATTTTAGGGCAACAAATATTCAAAGATGTGTTGCTACAAAGTTTCTGATAGGTCTTTCCTGTGCATGTTGCAGTGGAGACTGAATTCATGGAAAGCTGATCTCTTTCAGTATTTTTTATTCTGCTGGTTATATTGTGGAGGAAATTGCCTTTGATTTTTTTGCCCTCTTCAGCAGCTGCTCTTCTCACTGAAGAACTACTGCCTATGAAGTGGCAACAGCAGTACAAGATCAGGTTCAAGTGCAGCACTGCTCTTAATCAGGCTCAGTTAATTTGCATCTCACACGGAGCCTAATCCACTGCCTATTGAAATCAGTGGAAAAATTCTCTTTGACCTAGGCAGGCTCTGTAAAAACTCAAGTCTGGGTTTCACAACTAAAGTAATTTATGAAATCCACAGTAGACATGGAAACTGTGTGGAATGACACAGCTGGCAAATCTGCTTGCATTTGCTTCCATGAAACAAATGGATAATTTTCAAGAATAGTGGGTTTTAAATGCTGGCAGTGTTTGCTGTCACTTTGAAATTTACTCTGTCAGCTGGTTAGAATGTGTTTTTATCTTAAAAATCACAAAAAGGTGAGGCTTTCTCATACTAACAGGAATGGGATATAACTTCCTGATCAGGGAAAAAAATGACACTGGAAAAACGAGAGGAATTAACATACTGTGTTAAATGGATCAGCATAAGTCTGGGGAGGTTTTTTTGTCCTTTCTTACTTATTCTTGCTGATACAAACTTTGTGTTTAGAGGCAGGTGAGCAGCTGAGGGGGTGGGAAGGCACCTGTGGTCTGGAAAAGCAGTGCACAGGTGGAAATTTTCTGACCACACCATGCACAGCAGCTTAGCTACTGCAGTTGCCCACAGAAAGATCATTGGAGGCAGGTCTGTGATCAGAGCCCACCCTCTGTGCTGGCTGAGCCTTCTGCAGACAGGCTCTTCCTGAATCCGGAGAACATTTGAAAGAAATGCCACAACGAAATGTTAACTGTGCTCTACAGATTTCACAGAACTCATGATACTAAGATTAACTGTTCAAACCATAATGAAAAAAAAGAAATCCCAGCCTGTGATGTGCTAGGAAGGTATAAGTAACTGTAACCATCTAAAAAATTGTGGCACACCACAAAAGTGTTGTTATTTCTGCAGGTTGCTTCTGGTCTGTTACACAAAGTTTTGAAACTGAAGAAGATACTGAGAAATGCCCAATATGGATTGTCATCCAGGCTTTCAGTAATACCTGATAAATATAGCAGGGAGTTACCATCAGCAAATATCCATGCAAAGCACAGTCAGTCTTTCTGAACTTGTAGTTTATCTATGCAAACTGGTGCCAGCTCCTGAAATGTCATCCTCCCTTCTTTAATGTGGCATTTAAGTGACTAGCTCATCAGAGAAGCTGCTCGGCTGCAATAGTAAAGAGAGGCCTGTCAACAAGACACTAGCAAAAGCAGGCTACTTTAGGATTTTTATCATTATTCATTGAAGAACCTTTGGAATAAGAACGAGTAGTGACAGAGGATAGCCACTTTTTGGGCTGTGTGGCGATACGTGCAATACCGATCTGTTAAAATTGAAATTTTTTTTACAGCTTCCTGTTTGAGAAACAATTATGTCCCACGCTGTTCCGTATGGCAGGACTGTCTCCCATTTAAGACTCACATCTGTTCTGAAAAGAAATATATGTTTATGCCTTTATTGTTAGGTCAGTAGTTCAATTGGTCTCCAGAGTTGTGAGAGCTGACAAGCTCTGGTTCTCTTCATACCCAGTGATTCAGTAGGAAGGCAATTTTGAACTAAGTACCAAACTCTCTATACTTCTGATTCTCTTCATCCTTTGACTATTTAAATGAAAAAAACTCCTTTTCATCATGGATAATTCACCAAGAAATACCTAGTTATGTTAAACTTAAAGAAAATGTTCGTGAAAACCAGTGCATTCCATGTACTTCAGTGTGTTTCTGCAATACCATTTTGGGATTCATATGTTTGCAGTGTAGAAGGAAAAGTGTTTTGGTAAAAACATGATTTGACACCAGGTTTTATGATTCTATATTATAAAATCATGCAACGTGTGGACAATTTAGGAAAATCTTGATTTAGCTGCCCTGCCAGTACAAAATGCTATTTCAGAAGTTCTTTAAGAGGGGGGGAAAAAAATCCCACAGTGGTGTATTACGAAGTTCTTGCAAAAATAACTTTTGTAGAGTTTTCATGCAGATGCCAAAAGCATGAAGTCAGTGACTGCAGAATAGCATGTTTTATTCAGTTTGTCTTCATCCGCCATCTGAGACACTGAGGACGGAAGTCAGAGTTGGTATTTTGAGCTTTAGTTAAGAGATTGCCCTTATCAGAAGCTCACACCTTTAGCCTAGAAGTGAACACAATCTGAATATAAAGGTGGTGCTGCTGCAGTGATTGTGACAGACAGCATGACTGACGCTGGCCAGGCTCCAGTATCAGGGAAACATGTGACAGGCAAAGGTGTGTAGTTGTAAAAACCTTCTTGCTCCAGATTGAGGTAAAAAAAAATCAGAATTTCAGACACTGGAAGATTTTAGGACTCTTAAAATGTCGTCATCAAAGACAAAATTAGTAATGAATGCTTCTGCATTAACTAAGATGCAAGCAAATGCTCTCAGGGAGTTTCTGGGAAAACAGCTCTTATCAGTTGAGTGCAAAAGAAAGAGAGAGAAGGAACCAAGACCTGTAGAAAGCACAGTTTGCAGAGTGCAGGTCCCTGCAGATGCCCCAGTATGCAGCAGGCTTCTGTGCAAGGCTTCGTCTTCTAGCAGACAGATATCTGAATGATGGAGGTCAATGATTCGGTGCCCTTTTCATGTAATGAGAGCTGAGAAATCAGCTGTGTATCTGGCCTTGGAAAAAATTGCCTTAGACTATTCAATTGCTGTATGTAATAAAAATTTAGTACATGCTTCATGCTGGAGAGGATGAAAAGTCTTGCTTAGTATTTAATATAGGGCATTGTGCTGTTTTCATACAAATTGATAAAATACTCCAAATCATGAAGTGTTTTCTTGACAGAAGTAAAATAAGAAGTCATGAAGGGGAACTGTAGCTATGGACTGGTTTTGAGGGTTGTTTTGTCTTTTATATCTCTGTGATTTCCTTCAAAACAGTTTTGGAGAGCCTACTTCCGTAATCTGGCCCATCTGAAAGGTGGTGTTCGATTCTCCAGCTCCTGCATAGGGATATTCTGCTGAATCGACAAGCGGTCTTGCAGGAGCACCCAGTGGCCCAACGGGAGTCTTTCTTTACAAGCTGTCAACATGCAACAGCTAAAAAGCAGTTTAGTCTGCCATGCAAAGGCAGCATGCATTCAGGAATAATGGAAAATACATCTTAGTGTCTATATATTCATGATGGTGAAAGGAGGTATTTTTG
Organism: Tringa tobata; assembly: GCA_033628505.1. Classification (NCBI taxonomy): domain Eukaryota; kingdom Metazoa; phylum Chordata; class Aves; order Charadriiformes; family Scolopacidae; genus Tringa; species Tringa tobata. The sequence continues at coordinate 166,838 of JAHREE010000176.1, read as the reverse complement.
ATTTCCACCCTCCCCGATGCTGCGCTTTCTGGTTTTGTGGGTAGATTGTAAAATTAGCACATCCATGTTTATTCCACCCGGGAGCGGAGTTACTGCAAGAGTTAATATACTTGCTTGGCAACACGCAGATCTGGTCTTTTTCCAGTGAAGGCATAAGATAACATTGTAGGATCCCAGATATCAGCGCAATTTTCAGGTTCAGTGGCTGTGTCAGTGCCAGTCAGACATCAGGGACAACTCGCACTTGACTGTAGTAGTGGTAAAGACAACATAGTTAAGCTGCATTTAACTGTGAAAGTTTCATGTCCCCAGAACTGTCGCTGTTTAGATCCCTGTGGATCGATGGGAATCCCCCAAAGAGAAGGAGTGGAGGGATGGACTTTCTCATTAAAAGTCAATGGCAAAATTGTAACTTCCGTTAGGAACTGTCTTAGGCAAATGTGAGTGTTAACAGATATTTGGGGCATATTAGATATTTCTAATAGTTTTAAGAATTTATGCGTCTGATGTCTCAAGCTTTATGTGTTTCAGTTCTTCAGTCACATTCTGTTTCTTTTATGTATTTGCATGTGATGGAATTTTTTTCTTTAATAATTCCAAAAATTATATCTAGATTTCAACATTTTTGCAGCTTGCAACTCAAGTTTGATAGTGACCTTGATAATGGCTTATCAATTTGAACTGTTACTTGGCAAACCAGATGAAAAAATTAGTGTTTAACAGATTAGCTTCTTAACCCTAAATGTCACAACTTGTAGGCACACTTCATACAGTTGTAACCACACATATACCCAGAGGATTCTCCAATAAAGCATAGTTTCATTTAGTTATTGAAAAAGGCTGCTTGCATAAAAAAATGATACAAAGTCAATACAATGTGGTAACACCCCCTAACCCCCAAATATCTTACAAAAATAACCAGAAAGGGACTATAATATGTAGCACAGATGCCGAACAAGGTTTACTCCTGCCATCTGGAAATAAGGGCAGGGTTTACTCTCTTCTAAGACATGAATTGTCATTTGCTTTTAGGGCTCTGCTGTCCCAGAGCACAGAAAAAAAAGTGCTGAGCTTGGCCAACAGTTTCTAATACAAGTACCCGTGGGACTGATACATGGATTTAATCTTGGTGAGGTCAAAACAATATTAAAGTAACTGGGTAAAGTAATGGCTACTGGTTAGAGTATTCCTGTACGACTTGTTGATAAAAACAGATACTCTCTTTCAGCATGGTTGTGCTGAACTAAAGTGTTGTTTTGTTCTTGCCACCGAATGACAGTATTAGAGAGGCAAGCTTGGCGTGAGCATCTTCTGTTGAAATTAAGGTGTCTTATTTGTTACCCACAAGTTAGAAAAAAAGATAACAGTGCATCATGGAGTAGCGGGCAAGTCATTATTTCCAGGATGTGCACATGCAGTGTAGACATTTGCATTGCTTTTTGCACCATGGTAATGACATGACACTTAAATTTCTAAAGAACATCTCTATTATTATCTTGGATTGTCTGAAGCCCACCACCTTTTTCTTTCCTGAAGAATTCCTTGCAGCTGAAATTCCTGTTGTCAAATATTGTTTAGTAAAAGTGAGGATTCTTGTTTTGGAAAGCAAAGGGAGAGAGGCAGGGAAAGAAGAAGTGATTTTTTTCAGGAACTTTCCCTTACAGAAAAAGTCTGGTTTACTTTAGGCCATGGGGTACTCAAAAGCTGGCCGAGTTTGTTAATATTTTCTTGACTTTGCTCATCTTTCTTTCTTTGCCATGCTCTATTTTAAATAAATAAATAAATTAAAATCCTAATTAGTGGGAGTAAACTGTGACCCACATCTCAGTGACCGAGGAGGGCAGTGTGGGCAGTAGGGTGGAGGGAGGAGGATGCTTTTTGCTCCCCAACTGGGTTATGTTTTTACTTATTTTGTGCAGTGTTTCACGTGAGGCATGATTGCTCTTCCTATTCCTCTCAATTGCTCAATAGTAAATTTGCTGCCGTTCAGGAGTTTGGAAGGGTCTTTCATTGCCCTGTTCAGAAGTGACTGCTTTTTCTGCTGCTAAGTACGCCCCTAAAGAAGTGATCATGTGGTGTCATGAGGCTGCTGTTGCTGCTTTTTTGGTGGCTGTGAGGAAAATTGGGTTGGTTTTACCATGTAGCAGGAGTTGATGTTGGGCAACTACAGCTGTCCAGGTCAGCCAGGACTTTATTCCAGCTGGTGGGACCGGAGGAGAGGTTGGCACAGCAGGGTTGTGGGTTTTGTTTGTCAGCCTGTTTAGCTTTTTGAGGTTTTTGCTTATTTTGCGTTTTCTTTAAAAAATATTCTGGACATTCTCTTTCACCAGAAGGAAGATGCTCTTTCAAGACTGATGGTGTCTTGTCTGAGAATTATGATTTGAAGCTGAATCTGAGTTGGCATGATGCAGTTACTTGTATTCACTGAAACACTGATGTGTAAGATCACGTTCCTTCCCAAGGTCATGTTTTTAAATTGCTTAATCTTTGAAGAAAAAACAAGTTCAGAAGTAAGAAACTGAATATCTGTGTTTCATGAATATCATGGTAGGATGTCTAAGATACTGTAGCGCCACCTTCTAAACTTTCACTTTTGCTTTCTTTTGCAATTAACAAGGTATAGCTAGATGGATACATTTATTTCTCTCTGGGATAGTTTGTATGCCATTATTTATGCAAGTGATCTTTGAAAGGAATTAATATTTATCAAGAAGATAAATTTAGAGAGTTCACTTTCTTCATCTCTTCCACAGATCTGGGTGAGGAGAGTTTTGCCAGGTTGACTCATTCTAAAATTGTTTGAGATCTGTAAATTTAGCTTATAATTTTACTGTAGGGAAATACTACTGTTAATATCCAAAGCCTATTAAAAAGGGATTTCACATCTTTGGAATTTATTATCAAATATCAAAGATGTGAAACCACTTTTTAATAGGCTTTGGACTTCATAGTTTTTCTGTCAGGAAATAATATTGTTGATGTGGTTTAAAGATTGTGAAATATATTTTTCTTCATTTTCATGACAGTTATTTTAAATCAGTGTTCTACCAGTTGTTTGAGGAGTTTTGTTGTGCTCTTTCTTTAACTTTTTTTTTTTTTTTTAATAAATGAACAGTTTTTTTATGTAGTAAAAATTTCCTAAGCACTGGAAATAACCTAAACCAGTGGAGAGATCTACTATTCCCATAAGATAACCTTTTTTTCTTTCTGGCGGTCCCATGAGTATTCAATGGCATTGGCACCCTGTTTTTCTTACTGTGTCTTTATAATAAATTCTGTAATACCAGTAATGTACTTAGAAATACACTAAATGTACTTATTATAGCAACTGCAACTACGATTCATACAGTTTTAGTAATTAGCCATGCTAATTACAGTTGGGATGTAGGATGGGAGATTGCGTGCTACATTAAAACTAGAGAAATTAAACCAGAGCCATTTTATAGAACTATTATGATCTTTTGGGGACTGCAGATCTTAGTGAAGCATTAGCTAATTAAAAACACCAGGATAGTTCCTGAATAAACCATTAAAGCTAAAGGTTACTTTCACACTTGAGTGGTATATGTCAAAACATTTTTTTCCCTATTTGTAGCCATTGTGGAATATAGATTTTAAAAATACTGTGCACAAAATTTTTTTTCCATATGGCAGAAATCTGTGCTGGTTAAGGGGTCTTGAAAACACTTTTCCTGTCTTGTCAGTTTTCAGTTTCTATTCCTGAAGGGTGAAGATACCTTTTGGGCATTGGCCCTGCAATTCTGTCCCCTTCCTGCATGTTCCAATGCTTTCCAGCCAGGCTGACGGACGGGATCCCCAAGGATCTGAGCAGGGTTGCCGTCTTTCACTGTGGACCTGAGAAACCACTCTGAGATACTTTCTAAGGTTGTGCTGCTCTACAGCTCGCTCTCCTTAGCCTTCCTGAATCCTGGATAGAGTGTCACTTATTCTCTATTACTGGATTAATGCTTTCCTTGGCAACAGGAGGCGAGCAAAGAAATTCAGGTCTTTGCAGAGGATTTTTAAAGCTGCGATGAAATTGACTGTAAGGAGAGGACAGATGATGTGCAAACCATAGTGTTTAACAGCTGGTTGCAGAACAAAATTATTTTGCCTTTACAAGATATCAGTGCTGGGTTTGTATTTCTGATATCCATGATTAAAAAGCATCAGATTTAGGAGATGAAGTGTATGTGCAACAGAATTTTTCATGGGCATCATGTAGGGGTTTTTAAAAAAAGCAACAAACCAACCAAAAAAGGCTGACAAGACGAGGGCTAGTGCTTCCTGCTTGTGGCCTGACTGATGAGATGCCTTTCCCTATGTCATCAGTAAGCAGTAATCAAATCCTACCTTGAAAGCTTTGAGTTTGCTTCTATTTGGGGAGTACAAATGATCATCCCTTCAAAGGTCTGGGGAAATCTTGTTGATAAATGACTCAAGCATGTTTTAGACCTCTGTAAAATGAACATCACTCAAATGCAGATCTATCTGAAGAAGTTCCATGACTTCATTGTTCTCATTGTGGAAAAATCTGTTCCTACAATCTGGATACTAAAATACTCCTGCCTGTTTTCAATGCTAATTCTTCTGTTCTTGCTTTAAATTTTACTGGGGAATAAATTTCCAAGTGAGCACAATGCGGATGAGTGAGTAGGAGGGGCAGAGTGAAGGCTGTGCAGGTGGGGGAGTTATTTAGTTGCCAAACTGTCTTTCATGTCTTTAAGATTTCTCCACCTTTTTCAAAAGGACAAGTATATCTTTAAGAAAAGTAGAAGGGACCTTGCGTTTGGAAGGGAAAGGTAACAATTAAAAGTATTAAGAAGAGGTGTACTGCAGCAAAAGACATCAGAGCACAGTATCTAGAGATTCATGTTCTAGAAGAGAAGAGTTTGTCTTTCCAAAAAGGTTTTTTCAGAAACTTCCTCTTGCGTCATTCCACTGAATGCTCTCTTTAGAAAATGTATGCTACAGATTATTTACATTTAAAAAACATATAATTGACAGTCATAGAGGTGCTGTTTCCCCACTGCCAAAAAGTCTGTTGTTTAGTTAGCCTTAATACTTTTTAATGTCATTTCCAGCAATGTTAATGTTGTTAGAGGTCATATTGCTAACTTCTTTGGTCTAAGAACAAGTCGTCTTGTAGAAGTTGAAGTTCATAGCTTTGCATCTTTTCAAGGTTTCAACATGGAAAGTTTAGTTTTCTCTGACAATACTTGTTTTTCTGATAGAATTTGAAAACTGGCAAGAGATGAAACTAATTTTTTTAATGTTTTATGGGAGAGTTGGAAAGTTAATAGAGATAGAAAAAGCAGCTTTAGCCATCTCGTGAGATACTTGCCTGACCAGAGCAGGGGGAATTTTCCGTCCTTCCAAAAATGCACAGAAAAACCTTTTACAAGTATTGTCTGCTACTGATAGCCTAAAGTATTCAGAAAGCTGACAACTTATGGCTGGACAAAAAGCATTCGTATTATGAGATAGCATACAAAGAGACTGAGTTTCGTTGTCTTAATTCTGATTTGTGTAACTAAGTGTTATGTATTTTTCAAAACATGTTTATAGAAGGAACACTCCAAGAAAGAATCTTAATGATCGATCAGATTAATATACCAATTTTCTTAAAATAATAAGTGAAATTTCTATGGAAAATATTCTTAAGGGTTTGAATAGAGTGCTGTGGTGGAAACCTTTGGAAATCTTTTGTTTTATTCTGAAGATATTGCTGGAGGAGCACATACTCCATACATATTAGGGTGGTTTGGTTGTTCCAGCCAAATCTTGTACACAAAACATACTCCTCAGGTTCTCATGCTGCATGGAAGGTAGGGAATTGCAGTCTTGTGATGAGAGAATTCCATTTTCTTGGGGTCCAACATGAGGAGATAGCTTGCCGCAGCGGTGGCTCTGATTTGGGGTGAAACATGGCGAGCTCTCTCGCATGGGGGTTTGCAGTGACTGGTGCATGGGAAGGTCAGGATCAGCATGGATGTGGGTTATGATGTTCCTTTCCACAGGGTCTTCTGTCTGCAGGTCAGCCAGCATCTCACAAGAGAAAAGAGGTGGAGTTGAGAGATGGACAAGAATGTTTAGAAAAAGGATAGCACAAAAGAAATGTAATAAATCAATAATGATCAGAGCTGATGAAATGGATCAGTGTTATTTCTGAGCTGCAAACTGATTGCTGTATTTTTCTTCTTTTTTTTTGTTTTGTTTGTTTGCTCAAGGAGATAAGTAAACAAAGACTTTGAGGAGGAGAAGCTTGTTTGAAAAAATGAAGTAATGTAAATACAGATCTGAAGTGCAATCCTCCTCCCACTCTATTTGAATAGCAGTCTTATAGTGGATTTCCATGAGGAGCTGTAGATAGGTATATGTTAGTATTTCCCTGTTACTGTCATTCACTTTTTGGGCAAATGAATTTTAAGAAATATAATATGTTCAAATAATCAAGAAATTTAAAAGTGGGGTTTGAGCCAGGAAATTTCAATTGGCCTGTAAACCCCTGAGGAAAACTCCTGATCTTGTTTCAAGTGAGTTTCTGTAAAGAAACAGCCTAAAATTATTTAAAAAAAAAAAATATCGCATATTGTTGGCTGACAGCATTATGAATCAGAAACTTCCTTACTGTCATCTGAGACCTGCCACTTGGTATTTTGAAGGCAGATCAATTAGCTGAGCTGAATTAACTTTCTGCTCAGGGCCTTCAGATGGGAAGGTGGCAGGGTGTTTTAGTTCTGTGTTATACAAATGGATAGACAGTGCTTCTGTTATAAACTTAAACAAAACCAAACCCCAACAAACAAACAAAGAAAACCAACCCACAACACAGGAAAGGGCTTTGTCAGAGGTGCCTGAGTGAGTGTCTTGTGCTTGTCTGCCATTTAGGAGAGGGATCAAGGTCAATTGATAACAAAGCACAGTAACAATTTATGTTAAAAAAACCAACCTATCAAATAAACAAAACCACCACCACCAAAAAAAAAAACCCGCTCAAAAAAATCTTCTGGGGCTTTTCCCTATTCCTTGATTCTTTTTGTTTTTCTGCAACTGAGAGTTTTTATGGCAGTTTTAATCCAAATTTATCATCCAGGTACAGAAGAGGAATAGAAATCTGGCACGGGTGGAGAATAACTAGCAGGCCAGATGGCAGGAAATATAAAGCTACAGTATACAAGTAAAGAGAGAGTTTAAAAGAGATTATGTTAGAAGTCCATAAACAAATTGGCAAAGGACACAGTCAGACCTTTAAAAATAGAGTAACATTCTTCAGAGAAGGTAGACATTGCTTAAAGAACCACATTTTGTCTGTCTTTAGATAAAGACAAGCATGAAAAGGCACCACTAAATCTGAATTTCCAAAGGTGAGTAACAATATTTGAAAAAGAAATGAGATCATGATAGGAAAGGGGATCTAAAAATAAAAATGACCTATTGAAAAATACTATTGAAATATCTGCATCTGGCCAAATTTTATAATATTTTGGAGGAGGGTCTAAAGAAAGATGAGGGGTCTGTATTCAGTGGATGAGAGAGGAGTCCATTAAGGATGTTTCAAGGAACACTAAACTTTCTATCTTGACATCTGAGTTGTGAAGGCTCCATGACCGAGAGGCTCAGGAAGAGGATTATCTTCAAAGCTTTGATTACCTAAACATCCAGTAATGTATTCATAATTGGTCATTTCTAGTGGAGCCAAACCTTTTTAAAATAAACACCAAAGAAGTGGCAGATGGTAAGTCCTTTATATAGTTTACCTGCAAAAGTATCACAGGATTGTATAATAGCCACATGGCTAATAATTATGGGAAGGAGTTGAACTTCTTGATTAGATAAGTAATTAGTTTTAAGATGAGAGACACAGATTTTCAAGTGAAAGCAGATCACGAGGGAAGAAAATTAGTAGGTAGCCAAATGCAATTCTAGAAGTAATTGCCTTCTGTGTAATAGCGGCTCGAATTTGGGAAGGAAGTTTATTGCTCCTAAGATGTATCGGACTGGGGATAAAAGAAGGAGGAAGTGGACAGGAGACTGAATTGCAAATGTCAGGGAACCATGAGGTGGAAACAAGGGAAGGAAATGAGCAGTAATTTCACTGTTTACGTGCTGTGAAATGTTCAAGAGAGACATCTGGGGCTCTGGGGACTCGAGCAAAAATAAGGTTTTTGGAATAATGCTCAAGTGGGGAGCAGGGGGAGAGGGGGAAAGAAACAAAATGCCTTTTATTAGCAAGACAGTTATGGACTGTAGTTGACACGGTTTTTTGAGCACTGTGCAAAGGTCTATTAATTTGGATACGCACTGTAATTTGCACAGTGTTCAGTTTATTTCACCTTGTTACAGCAAAATAACTTAGACCTCGGGGTGATAAGGGTCTTTGGAGAGAAATCAGCCCTTTACAGACACTCTGGAGTTTACTTCTAAAAAATAAACATTTTCTTGTGGTGGCATTATCTTTTTGAATAGGCATTTCAAGGTGCTTAATCCCATTCTTAACTCAAACATATCGACAAAGGAAATACATCTTTTCAGAAAATGAGGTAGAAATGGGCCTTTGGATTGAGTGTTTGGTTTTATTTATTGACTGAAGAGGATGAGTTGGAGAAAGCTGAGAAAGGCAGGAAAGAATCAGCATGACAGCAGGTTTTGGTTCCATTAACACAAATAAAGGCACTGCAGCAGGTGACCTTGCTCTTTTTCTTGTTCCTGTTTTTTTTCTTGTATTCTTTGGAGGACAAGAGATGGAGGGAGGATGCAGAAAGAGTTCCCTGGGGTTTTGCTCTGATAATGCAAACGTCTGTGCTGAGGGACATGAGACATGCTCTATCAGGAGGTATAAAGTCCTAGTGTAATCTCACCACTGAAAACCCAGGGATTTCTTCAGACATGAGAATTTGTCATGAGAGGAAAAATGAGTAAGCGTTAAGCTAAGAGCAATCCAGAGAGCAAGGGAAAATGATGCTTCTTTAAAAGCAAAACCAAAATAGCAGGTGGAATTTTTCTTCAGATTTTGGAGCCAGGTGGGATATGATGGTTCTTTTAGCAAAGGTGTCAAAATAAAAGAGAAAAGCGATCCAATTTACGGACATGAAAAACTAAGGCTTAATGAAACATTAAATAGACATTATTTGAAAAAATACAAAGAAGTATGTCAGGCATTGCTTAAAATGGGACTCTTTCTTTAAATTTAAAAGCATGCTGACATTAAATACAAAGGCTAGATTGACCATTAAGTGTAGAATATAAAACTGATTTTGTAGGTAGAGTGCAAAAATACCCACTTTGGTTTACTCATCAGAATTGTGATTTGACAGATTAAAATGTAGTGATAACAAGATTACTCATTTTTCCAGGGCAACTCTACTTCCCGTAGAAAGCTTGAAACTAATCTTACTTGTCAAATGTATTTCTTGATATAAAATCTGGGGGTCAATAATGGAGCATGATTTAATATTGCAAATGTTTGAGACTTAAGCAGGATTTAAAAATAATAGAAGGATTAGGTAATCTGGAAACATCAAATTCAACTTCTTTGGGAGTGATCCGGGGGTACTCTGGGTGAATCTGCTTTAGCAGGGGGGTTGCACTAGATGATCTCTAGAGGTCCCTTCCAACCCCTGCCAGTCTGTGATTCTGAGATCAGAACACATGGGGTTAAACCCTGATGGAGTTTAAGTGATGGTGAAGAAAAAGGGGCCTAAGAAGTGTTCTCAGGGTAAGCTGGGAGTGCCATCTGTTTCGAGGTTTACTGCAGAGGTACTGTGGTCCTAAACTGTCAAAGTATTTAGTTTGGAGTTTATATCAGTGTATTAGCGGAATGAGGAGAGTTGAATGTGTACATGAACATGAATTGGCCTGCTGAAGTCCCACAAATTATAATTTTTGGTAGGCAGTGGACCATAAAATTGGAAAATTGATATTGCAACTTCTTTCAAAGAATGCAAACCTGTGTGAGGAAATTCAGTCTTTCTGTGGGGCTTGTTTTGAAAAGAGAACTAATGGCCTACACTTATTTTATTGGGAGAGAGCATGCAAAGTGTCTCAGCAAATCGATGAAAGAGGCTGTGGTTTTCCCTGCAGTGCTCACAGCATTATTGGGTGAATAACCAAGTTCAGCTTTTAGGCAAATCAGCAGGAAGTTAACTCCTTAATGGTGTGAAGAAGAGGCAGGTATGTAAATGTTTACATTTCCTTAAAAAAAAAAAAAAAGGGAATTAAATAACTGGACTTCAGGCATCCAGGTAAGAAAATATAATTATAAATGGAATTTTAAAGAGTGATTCAACCCTGAACCAAAGGCTGGTGCTGCACCAGCTGGCTGTGAGCTATGGAGCACATCTCTGCAGCAGTGCAGTCATCTCCATCATATGGCTGTGGCAGCACTTATGTCACTTTGGTGACACCCATTTGTTTAGGTAAAGAGGTCAAGAGTATGAACACATCCCCATAAATTTGATCTATTATACAAAGGGACCTAGAGCATCAGTGTACTCTGCTCTTAGCAACAAGAATGGGTTATGAAGATGTGTCTCTGAGTTCACCACAGTTAAGCCAGCTGGCAGTGGAGCTGCCATGGAAAGAGAAACAAAGAAGATCTTGGGCTGGTCTGTCCAGGGACTGGCACAGACCCAGAGTTGGGGCTCTTTCCCCTTTTGGTTAAGAAAGTGGTAGGATGATAATAGTAAATGAGGAGTCTGAGCCATGCCAGAAAATTATTTTTTTCTTGAGGTGTGAGCTGAACTGTATTGAGTTTCACACCATGTGCAGTATTTCTTGCTGGGGAATTTGTTCAGCTCAGCTCAAAGATAGTTCAACATATCAAATTTGATGTCAAATCTATAGTCGGGGGGTTGGATTGGTGGGTCACTTCTAACAGATTTTGTGGCAAGTCACTAAGTTTCCAGCATCCTGGCAGTAGATCTTATGTCATTAGATAGATTCTCTTCATAACTGTCTTAAAGACTGAGCTTAATAAGGAATGTGGATTTATGCTCCTTTTCTGAGATTTGCTGCCGTTTGAGTTCCTTTTGGTCCAATGTTGTGGCTTCTGAAGCAGAGGGTGAGGGTATGTCCATGTGTTTCTGTGCTGGAAAATTAGGGCAGTTTCTCTCAATGAGAAAAATGATGTAGACGTGAGACTCTCCAAGGAAGGAATTGAGTCCAGGTATTCCAGGGTAAGTGCTTTAACTATTAGATTAAGAGCAGAAAATACCCTACAGTATTTTTGAAAGAAAAATGTTTCAGGTTATTTTGAGATCTAACTGTAGCGCGTAGCTGGATTTCTGATGCTCTGCTGTGGTGTGAGTTCCGAGAGATGTACCTGCATCACACTTCAAGTGCACAAAGGGCTTTGCTTGTCTTCTGTACGTAAAAGTGGCTCAAGCGAACAAAGTAATTAATTACCTTTTAAAGAAAGTCTGTGGAATTTCATTGATGGGACCGGATATTCAGGAAATATTGGATTTGTTATTCAAGCTAATAGTAGATGCATAAGAAGAAAATTAAGAGGGAAAAAAAAAATCCCCAAGTTGGATCATGTTTTGTTAGACTAATGCTTTATTAGTGACACATTATAGGAAATTCATTTGTTTAAAATACAGCTATTAAGTTTGACTCTATTCCATAAAAAATAGATTAATAGCTCTGCCTTAAAGCAACTTGAAAAAATGTATTAATCTTGTCACTTCCTCCTCCCCCTTGCATTGCAATGTTTTAATGTGTCTGCTATGAATATTCTCATAATGTTTATTTAAAATAATTTGATATGATGTAGCAGTCAGCTGCCACAGCAGTGACAGCACTACTTCTGTATTTTCAAACTTCCTTTTAACTTCTGAGGTGTGTGTCTGGTTTTACTCTCTCTCCAATTTAAGAGTCTAATGGTCACTCTAAAATGGCTGTGCTTATTGTACAACATAGGGAGGTGAATTTGTCATATGAAAAATGTGTTTCAATTCTCTCAATGAAACAGTGGAGGCTGGATTCAGCACAACCTGCTTTTCTCTTCAGAATGGTTTCCAAGGGGTATATTTAGCTCTGTTGCATGTGACAAGTCTTGGGAGCATTGACCTGAAAAAAGGGGGAAAACCCCAATGTTTTAATGCAAACTCCCCTTCGGTTAAATGCGTAGTGTCTGATAACACCTTTTCCTTAATGTTGTTCTGAAAGTTCACAGCATTTTCTGACATGACAAATGAAAAGAATGCATCAAAACAGACAGGTAGATGTGGTTTAGTTCTACAAGTTTTTCTCGCTGAAAAGCAAAACATACTAAATGGCAGATGGGTGGAAAATATCAGTAAATCATGCAAGGCCGTACATTAGCACATTTGTAAAGCTCTGCTTTATATTTGGTCATTTCCATTGGTGTTTTCTTCACATGATTGTCAGACTGTATCCATCTGGAACTAATTTGAAAATCAGAGGTTAATGGTCATAAAAGATGACTTGTACCAATTAACTGGAATATTTATAAGTTCAGTCACTATGTGAGTTTCTATTATAAATACTGTTTTCACTTATCTGGCACTGACAATAATAATGTTTTAACAGTTGTATTATTAACACATAATTTACATAACAAATACATACACAGTCAAAATTTTTAAAGATTACTATTTGTCAAAGGATGCCTATTCTCTAAAACATATTCTTTTTAAAATTGTAGGAGAAGATATAGATTATTTCAGGAACATCAAAGCCCTTGTAATCTCTGTGTATGGGGATTTACTCTCCTTTGAAGTTCCTGCAGTGGAACTCCCAGACTTTGTTAGAGTATCTGACTATTTGTATGTTTATAGAAAATCATAACAAAACTGTGAATCATTCTCCTTCCATTTCCACTTTTTTCAAGTTTCATTTTCAAGCTCTGAGATAGCAAATTAAGTGGATGTACTGATTGATTTAAAAGTCAATGTCATGGTGACAATTGGCAAATTGTAAAACTTTCCCAAGGGCCCTGTTACTGAAAAGTTTTGAGTGTTTCTCTCCATTGACATGATGAAGAAATACACTCAGAAGATGAAAAGGGGCATCATCTCTCCTGCCTTGAACACCTGCTTTGCATTACCAGCATTTGCTTTTCTGCTGCAGTGAGTAGAGCTGTGGATGTGAACATTTGCAGTCTCACGGATGCAGGCTCTATAGGGAAGGAGCTGGAAATGCACTCCCGAGGTGTTACACACTGCTCCTTGGTCTATTCAAATGTCTGTGCTTTAGGAAGGAGATTGCAGGTTTCAGAGGTTCGGTGATGAAGCACGGAACAGCCTCTCAGGATACTGTTCCGTGGGAGACACAAAATGTGACTTGACTTTCTCACATTTGTTAGCTGCTAAAACGTAGAAAACAAGACGTGTCAACCATAGCTCTAGGCAGATTTCTCTGGTTAATAGACAATGTGGATTTCACGGTGTTTACTGAAGCACTGAATTAAAGAAATCTAAATAAATGGATTATTATGACAAGGTGGTGAGGGGAACTTTTAAGCCTAGGAAAAATACTTCAAGTGGGTGTTGATACTCTCACTTCACATTGTTAATGAAGTGATGCATGAATGTTTTTCTATTTCTACTGTAAAAATAACATTAATTATGTTCAAAGAGGAAAATATACTATATTGCTTTTCATTCTCTTAAGGTGTAAACAAGATGTATTGAACTGGAAGGTAGTGTATCTTCACTGTTAAACCAAACCTGTGGGATTTGGCAATGTTGTTCAGTGACATGGGAAATGCAAGAGGCATATTTTATTCTAGAGAGGTCAAATTATCCTGGTTTGAGGTACTTCTGATTAATTTTCTTGGCAATGGTGACTGCCAAGATGCACTGGCATAATTGTATGTGCTCATCAAGCCTCCAGGATGTGTGCAACACACTTAAATTTAACCTGCTTGCCCTTAAACCCCATTACTTCCTAATGGATGTCCTGGAGGACTGACTCCTCAGCATGGTTCCCCAAGGATGTGAGGTTATTAATTTTTCTAAAAATTTCATTTTTCTTTCCTTGTCCCTAGAGAAGGGCATTCTCACAGGGACTAATAAGGACAGTAAACTGGGAAAAATGTGGTGGGATTAAATGAACCTCTGTCGACAATTTGCTGACAGTGCTCTAATTGGTGGAGGATGGAGGATCTGGCCAGTTCAGGATTTTCATCAAAACAGAACAAGATCTTGCCACTTTTGAGGCTACTCAGCAGCTCAGGTTTGCCTTGCTGCAAAAGCTACGTGTTGGGGATGTGTGTCTGGGCTCCTGGTGGAGGAAGGACCCAGCTCATTGAGTCAAAGCCCTGTGAGTGTCCGATGTGCCGGTTAAATGATCAGTGCCTTGATCTGATCGGTCATCTGATGCTGACCGCTCAGTGACATCTGGCACGTGGGGTCTGGGAGCAGAGGAGAGGTGACAATGCCATGCTGTGTGCTAAGTTGGTATGGGCAGAAGAAGCATGAAGCTTGTAAGAGACCTCACGGTCCTGCACACGCCTCTATTGGCTGAGTTTGGACTACTGTATTTTGCTAATGATCTGTCTGCAAGATTTGTGTCTCTAGGTACAGAGGTGCATGATATGCTTATGACAGACCTAGTACACTTGTCAACAGGATGAGGTTTGGTTGGAAATCAGTCAAGATTTTTACATGCACAAAGTAAAAACCTTGAACTGGAGCCAAAATAAGAAAATGTCCCTTTATCAGTGTAGTTTAATCAAGTCAGCACATCTAAAAGTCGAATAAAACTTGTCAGGTAGACTGGAAGGAGCTTTAAGTGTGGCCATTTATAATGTAAATATTTACATAACTTCTGGTATAGAATTGCAAGAGTTTTGCATTTATAACCGAATTAGGAATATCTCAGGTTGGTTTGTTTATTTGAATATTAGCCTTTATAAGGGATTTTGGGCATTTTTAATGTTATGATAACTTACCAAAATTGATCTTAGTGGGTTGTTGAAGTCCATATGCTTGGAATACAGAAAGTAGCTAACAGAGCAAGTCTGTCCAGTAACAAGGACAATCTTAAAATATTGTAAGACAGAAGTACCATTAGTATGATGGATTTTTACTATCATTCTCATGCAAATAGCTGCGTAAAGCACAGTGACGGTTCACCTTTGAAGAATTTCCATTGTCTTTAATGGGAGATATGATTACATATGAAGGAGTCCAAATCTCTTTAATTTCTAAATATCCTAACATATTCTGAATAGCTGTTGGTTGTCTCATTTCTTTCCTTTTCTAAGCTTATAGCAACTTAATAGTACTCTGTGGTAGGAATCATTTGGTCTGGTTCTTTGGTTTGATCTTGTGAAGATGACTATTGCTGTTAACAGCTGTATGCACTTGAAAGAAGTGAGTGCACATTCTTTTTGCTGACAAAAATTTAGTACAGTGGTATCATGTTTTTGTACAGGTGTAGCATAATAGACCAGGACTTGAAGTTATTGTGACAATGCAAGTAGAAAATCATAATTTACAGGAAGGAAACTAAAGTATTTTTGAAAGTTCAAAGCACATCATTTGTCTATCACAGTCTCCCCCTATCTCCATCTATGTCATACTGGTGGTAAAAACAAGGAAAACTTCTAATGATTCTTTTGCTGCAGTCATTGTGAATTGTGGCATGTGACACCATTGGCTGTTACTTGTACATAGACAGTGATTTACAGTGCTACCAGTAAGAAAACAAAAACTGACAAGAGTTTCTTGACTTGTTATGTGCTTTCATTTCTCCTTAGGGGAGAGAATCTTGTTGCAATTACAAAAATACACAGCTTTTAAGATGCATGATTTATTAATGATCCTTCACTTCACCTGTGCACACTCTCCCCTTGCCGTTCGCTAACCGTGCCCATTAGTAGCGCTTGCAGCTTGCTTGGGAAAAACAACTTGATACAAGCAAGGTCTTTTGCTGTACCTCTGCCCTTATCTCATATTTGTGCACTTTCTACCCAAATGTGGTAGGAACAGTTTTCATGTGCAAGTGTTGAGCTTGATTAGGAGCATTGAAATAAGTTTTTATTTAATTTCAGTTCTCACTTATCAATCAAATACAGGATTTTGGGAGGAATCAGCATCTGTATCCCTACTTCTGCCCACTTCACCAAGAGAAGAGCAACTGTGCATCCTGCAAAGTACTGTGATGCTGTAAATTATTATATATACAGTGAGTTCAATGTTAACATAGTAATTAACAGTCAGCTGATGTCCTGCCCTTCAGTTTTGCTGTACAAATTATTAAGAAAGTACAGAGCAGATTGGATTACTAAATTACTGAAGTATAATCCAGATTCTTGTAGTGTTTGCTTTATATTGCAAACAAAACCACAGGGTGGTAGATTTTAAGCACATAGAAGAAACAGTCCGGATAAGTACCAGAGAGGAGATATATTAAGCTACATTTCTTTTTCTGTGTTTCTTGGTGTATAATGTGCTTCAGTCAATACCAAATGTTGTTCTGAATATCATCCAGAATGTGTCTTGGTTTTTGACCTCAGCTTGTATTTCCAAAGCTGATGTCATGAGCACAAAATAAATTGTGCAGTGGTCTGGCACTAACAACCTCATCTTGTGAGTTAAATAAACCAAGAACATTTCATCGGATATTCAGTTTAGACCTTTTCCATTTGGATTCCAATAAGCTACAAATATGTGCCGTTGCCTGCTCAACTGTATATTAGTTTATGATGTCTCTGGTTTATATAAACCTTTGTTCTGGGGTTTTGTATTTTATTTAGTGTAATTGAGGCAAATTTAAAAAACAAAAAAAGGATAAAAAGGGATAGAATTCTCCTTTCTGTAGCATTTCAGGTAGGTTGCCCCCTCACACAGGTGACTTTGGGTTGTGTTATAAAGAGCTGTTGCCTGTTTTTAGGATGACCTTGGTATTTCAAACTCTTAATTTCAAATTTCTGCCCAAAACAGAATGATGTCTCCTTTCTGATATCACTTTCTTTTATGGTCATTTTAGCCAAATGAACTCAATGTTTCCTGCTAAATCTGTATAGCTGGAAAAGCAGGTTTTCCTGCTGAATAGGTAAATCCCATTTACTCAGACTTTCACACACAACTTTCTTAGCTGCTGTGTTAGACACAATTTGAATTATTCAAGTGGAATGAAGAAGTCATACCCTGAACACTGAATCCATGGCAAAATTCTCTAGTTTCCCAGAAATGAGTGAAAGTTTGGCAGTGATGAAGTCACTGCCAGGACCTCGACTGAGGATCATGGCAGTTTAGAACAAAGGTGCTTGAGGATAAGTGCTTAAATCACCAGAGTATTTAAACTCCTGCCCCTGAATTACACCTCAATCTAGGTGTTTTTTTTTTCCCATGTCTCGTTGCAAGTTTCAGTGAATTAGGACATAAATGCTTAGAGTCCTTCTGATGCAAGCTCTTTTCATCAAGTTAATTCACCTCCAGCATATTTAACCTGCTGAAAAATCAGAGTTTTAAAAAACCTCCCACACCAAACCTAACCAAAAAAACCTGCTGCTGAACTTAATATGTATTTCACCATTATTTATAGAAGTTATTTTAGAAAGCAAAAGGACCAGGGTAATATAGACACAAAGAACTTGCTCACTTAATACTTTTATGATATTCATTGTGGTGAAGACCCGTTGTCAACAAAGATGCATGTGGAGATTGGCAGGTCACCAGGCACAACTCCAGCATCCTTAGCTTTGTGGTTGTATAAGCTGTAGGGTAGGTTTCACTTTGTCTCATTTTACCTGAGGAAGAAACTTCTTCCTTTCCTTGCCTCATTCTCATGTGAATGAAACCACGCATTCAGGGCTGTGTAGCAATTAACTGATGCTATTTCTTAAAACCCTTTCTGCTGCCTGAGCCTTTCATATGCTCCTGTCTGTTTGCACTAATTTTCATGCTTTTGTCATAAACTTTTACACTACTCTTATGTCTGTGACATAACTAGGCTACTTGTTTCACAGCTGGCTACAGAGCCGTCTCTAACAGCATCTTGCAGTGACTTCTGGAATATCTCATGGGATGGTCTCTTTAAGGCTATCAAAGAACTACCTGCAGTTCAGAGAAACTGCGAAACTACTGCTAAGAATCACTCAAATACATAGGGAGAAAGAAGTAAAATCTAATCTGTTTCAATAAATGCCTTCACATGAAAGTTTTTATACTCATCAAGGGAACTGCTCAGTAGTTGCAAGAAATTACTTTTACCAAACACCTTAAAGATATTCAGTGACTTAGTCATAAAAAAAAAAAAAAAGAAAAATGCAAGCACTAGGGAAAAGTCCTTGTGCTATCTTTTTAGCAGATTTCCAAAGACTGGAAAAAAGAATGTGTGTCAAAACCTAAAATTTTGAGGCTCCAGCTCAAAAGCACCACTGAGGCATATCGCTGGTCTTTAAAACAGAAGAGTATTCCAATTGAAGTTGGTAAGTCCACTCTGGCTTAGTAAATACTGCAATTATAGGAAAAAGTCTTGAAAAAAGACAACCCCAAAACTAGAAAAATGCAGCTCAAGAACACTGGAATGGGGAACATAAAATGCTATCAGTCGCAAAACTGTTACTTTGCTATGTGTTACATGTTGATATACTGACAAGAAGAGACAAAACTGAATTAGATACCAGGTAATATCCTACTAGTGACTAGAGAAACTTTACCTTTTATTAGAAACTGTTTATGTAGGTATTCCTTATTTTATTGTTTTCAATCCTTTTTCCTTAATCTCAAGGGAAGAGGTGGCGAGACAGGGAACAGGAGAGGGTTCTGGCATGGCATTTGCTTCCCATTCTCCTCCTCTTCCTCACCCGCACTGAAACAGCAGTTGTGGAGAAGCAGAGGGGAGAGCAGCCAGATGGAGCTGCAGGGAAGAGGGTGGATGGCACAGGCAGCAGAAGGAAAGAAAGCGACTCTTCACAGACTTTTTACCTGTCTGCAGCACTCCAGCTGCTTGTGCTGGAGTGGAGTATGGAAGCTATTTTTAACTCAGAAACATCACAGTGAAATGCATTTAATTCATCAAAAAAACCCCACCCCAAATCCTTTTCTCAAGCTCCGTGTCCCAAGTAGTATTTAGAAAAGCTCTAGAGATTTGAGCTATTTTGCCATTGGAGATGGCAGTCGTAATGCAATGACCTCAAGAAACCTTATCTTCCTGTAAAAAGCATTTGCCTAAGTAAAAAAAAAAACCCAAATAAACAAAAAGACCCACCTCAGCAGTTTTAATTCTTTATCTAAATGGTTATATTATCTCCACTATGAGTGATTTTTTTTTTTTTTTTTTTTTTTTTTAATTTTTAATTCCATGCAACTGCAGTAATATTGCAAATATATATGCGTGGGAGAAGCCGTTAGCATTTGTGTAAGATTGGCCAGTGACTTCAGAAGGAGTTATAAACTAGACTCTTACTGGGTTACGCAGAGGATCGTATGGCTGTTTGGGGACATAAATGTGTACAGAAATGCAAAGAATATTTGTGGGTATATGGTTGTGGGAGTAAATAAGTACTAGAGAAGCATTTTCTTCAGAAGTCGCAAAATAGAAAAAGTCTCGCAGTCTGGCATTGTTCTGGATATCTGGAGAAAATTGTGGATTTTAAAATGGAAGATTGGTTTGTCCTTAGGAACATTTTTGGCCGAGTGGTCAGTTTGTACAAGGGAGTTGTACCCTCTACATGCTGTTTATTTGTATAATGTGTATAATATTTATATGTGTAACTTGCAAATGTATTTTGGAAACATATCCTTGTTTTGTAGCTGAAGTACACAAGGTGCTGAAGTTTTGCCTGTGAGGCTGAGATGTTTGTTACTTTGTGAGATTTGTCAAACCCTGGTGTCAACATTGGATTCTCTGCCTTGTAGTGGCTGTCACCATTGCCTTGTTGTGGGCACACAAGAAGCTCCTGCAGCCCTGCTATGGAGCAAACCTCAGGCTGCTTACAGAGTGTTATATGCTCATTTGTTCCTCTGTTCAGAGAAATCCTCAAACAGATGGGAAAGTTGAATGGGATTAGTCACTTTAAACAAAAAGCACTAATGAGTAAAGCATTTTTTTTCACGGGCATGAATGTAACGCCACCAGTTGTAGAATTCAGAGAGTTGTCAGCTCAGGAAGAACAAACTGATGCTGTAATTTTGCTTGAGAGACCAATGAAAAGAAACATTGATTAAAATAATGCTACGGGGATCCTGGTGTTCTTGCAGTAGGTCAGAGAGAGACGGAGTCTTCTGAGTCAATATGTTTTCCCTTTGCTCATTCCGAAGACATCAGACTGGTTTTGTAACAGACTATTTGTTCTACACATTTGTGGAGGCTGAAAGCTTGGCATAATATATATACTGCAAAATGAATATTTTTCTATGAATGATCACTTTTTCTTTACCCTTTCTTATTCCATCTATCTTTCCTTCATCAATTTGTGCTGTATAATCTGAACCAGAGCTGTGCAACAGCATCTTCATGCTATTCCTCATTCTAAATGACAAACAACCCTCTTCCTTGGAACTTGAACATCTAACAGCCAAGTTATCTGCCCTCCCCAGGACTCCGCTGCTCCCCAGCGCCTTCACTGTGTGTAGTGGGACCCTTCTCTACTAGAATAATGCTTCTGTGGTGGTTCAGGAACACTGCAAAGTTGTTTTACTGAGAGGATTTGTTTGTATAGTATTGATTTTTGTTGCTGCTTTTAAGCTTTGGGAACTAGTTTGATACTGGGTTGTTTTGGTTTTTGGTGGTTTTTTTGCAGACTGGCTGTGAGGATGGAGAGCATTTTCCCAGGCCTGGTGAAATCAAGTTAAAAATAGGAAAACAAGATGTCAAGAATAGGACTTAGGCCTTCAGTGTCTTGTGTCTCAGAACTATAAGAACAGTTGTACCTTTCATAATTTTACTGTAACAATGGAGAAAAAGTGATTCTTACTACTTTACAAAAGAAGTGTGTGAAGTTTGAGCCTTTGTACAAAGAAAGGCCCATGAATTTCTCGACAGTTATAACTTCAAGTTTGTATTCTCTAGGTTTGGAGAAGTACAAAGTATTACAGCACTTGGCCAAATTCTGTACTAGTTTAAACTGCAACTCAGACATTCCCCCAAATCATTTCCAAAATGCATTTTGATGTCTCATTTTGCCAATGCACTTTGTGAACCTGTGTAGTTTCAGTAGTAGAAGTCCAAGTTATGAGACCAATCATTGAAATTGTGGCATGCACCCCAAATCAGCAAATCAGGTATATAACATTTTAGCGGCTTCCTAAATGTAGCATGTGCTGCAAGGACTGGGTTGAAGAGGGGCTGCAAGGGATTTCCTATGGTCTCTTCTGGATATTTTGTTGTTTCTTTGAGATGATATTTTGTCAAAAAGATGACAAAATCATTTTCCTATCTACTTAGGAAAAAAATACTTTAAAACTCCTTCTATGATTTATGTTACAGACTGCAGTAACTGGGTGTTGGTTGTGTTGTAATAGGTATAATTATATATATGTATCTGGGTCACAGTGGCATAATACTTTGAAAAATATCAGTCGGTTTAAAGTTTTGAGGACTTGGAATTCAGAAATTAAACTTTACTTCCATACTTAAACTTCCTTATATAAACTTCAAGAACAATATCCTCATGCATTGGTAACATTTCAAACAAAATCTTGATTTAGTGATTTCATTTCGGAATGCCTTCTTATTTTACTGGCTCTGCTGGCTCTTCTGCCTTGTAAAAATTTTGCTTTGGTTCAGCCGTACATGTGTTTTATATTCACTTCAGATTCCCTCTTGGTTATATACCCAGTTGGAAAATGAAAGTTTTGTGTGGAAAGCAATACCAACATGCAAAACCATAAAAACTTTGTGTGCTCTGAGGGAGCCTTGTTCCCCCAGCTCCTGCAGAGTGACCAGCACGGAGCAATTTCCCCCTAAGAATGTTTCTGCAGTTTTGACCTCCAATGTAAAGTGGGAAAGACCAAAGCTGGACGGCTCTGACCTTGGATCTCATTCAAACCATCATTAAGTTTAGAGGTAAAAAGTGTCAGCTGGAGAGTGACACAGAGTTTTGGTATGAATTTGCATTTCCCGTAGATGGCATCAAGAATTGTGCTCCCAATAGCACGCAGTAGCCAGCAAACATAGCAAGCAACTGGTACAATTAAGAGTACTTTTTCTGTAGTGACTGGGGTTTTTGGTTTCTCTGTAGCTTTTGGGGGTGCTTCTTTAATTGTAATGCTTCTATATAGAAATGCTTTTAGTCAGCATCAATGCTGTCCTTCAGCTGCCTCATTAGTGCTGGCTGTTGTAGTGATGCCAATAGCAAGTGACCAGTGATTACAGCAGGGAGCTGAGGGCTCTCACTGCTGTCCACAGACAAATTATCATGTTTTCTCGTGCAATCTTGTCTGCATCCACCCGTTGGATCCTGTCTAATCCATAAATTATAAACTGCTCTGCGGGGTAGGGACTCTGCTTTGTGCAGTCTATACAGTGCTTTCAACAACAGGTCCTAATCAATTATGAGGATTTATAAACATTATTAGAATTCAGGTCTGTGAATATGGAACTTCTTTTGAATAAAAACTAGGACAAGTATGTTCAGTGGGCAGTACTGGGAAGGCTAGGCTAAATTCCTGGCAAATAAATAATCTCAAATATCATCATGTCCTGATTCCGTTCCCCCGCCCTTTCCCCCCACCCCTGAATGAAAATTCATAATGTCACTGGGCCCTCGTCTACCTTGTCTCTGTGTAACATACACACCCTTGCGTGCTGTCAACTGTCTTACGCTGTTTGGCCTCTAATTATGCAGCTACAATAATGAAGATAGTGAGCAAAATAGAGGGTTTGGTGCAAGTTATGAAGCCCCAATCAATTAATACACTAACAATTTATTGGCATTTCTTTCAAGGCTGGAGACAGAGGAACTGAGAAGGTGGTTGCATAATCATTTTTCCCTCTTCCTACCTAGGAAGACTAATGTCCAGAAGTTTTTAAATTAGGCTGCAGCTGCCAATCTCTGATGTGAAGTGTCAGTAAGTTTTCTCCCAAGTTACAGAATATGCTTTTCAAAGAACATTATCAGGTTTTATTACATCCGTTGTCTCAGAAAACAGCATCTATGGCCTTTGGGTTAAGCGGCTTCTGGTTATTTCTCATGAATTACCTTTGATTTCACACTGCTGGGGTGAGGGCATTATGCATTAATAGCAAAGCATTAATCTACTATGTCACTTATGCTTTGGTACACCATTGTATTCATACTTTACAAAACCACAAGATAATTTATATATGTCACAGAGAAAATAGGCTTTTGTGTCATGTTACTTCTCTGATTAGATCATGAATTACACCAAGCAGGCACAGATTTTAGACAGGATGCTTCGAAAATAAAGCAAAAGATCTTTATCAAGGAAATCAGTATAACATTTGAGATATTATTTGTTTTCTTCAGCACAGGAGGTACTATAATTTAAAGCTTTGACCATAGGCCTTAGAGCTGTAACTGTGGAAGCATGATTCATACATAGCAGAAAACATCAAAATACCAGGGAAAAGGTCCATGTCCAGCAATAGAGTCTGGGGTGTGAAGATTGTAACTGTGTTCCTGGGGGAGTTTGCTCCCTTTCACTTTAGCACTGTTCATTTGGCCCTTGGAAAAGCACTTTGGATTAATCTACCAGTAATGCTTTATAAACAAGGGGATTATTTTAACAGCTGAAAGAATTAGAATGAAAGGCTCTTTCTATTGCAGACCTAAATTAAACAAAAGGAAAAGAAAATCCTTTAATATTATTGATAACGTTCTATTTAATTGCGTTTTAAACAAGCTGAACATTTGAGTCACTTAAGGACTCATTCAGAATATCTTTACAAAATAATAACAGTTTGTAAAACGTAACCACAGTATTTCCTCTCATAATATTGTATGTAAATGTGTTATTTGGCTCAGTCACATTTACTTAGTTCATGGGATCTCAAAATGTGATTTAGAATATTGATACCGATAACCTTACTGATTTCAAAGGTTTTTTCTTTTGCTTTTGTTAAAAGGCTTAACTACTGGCAAGTTTAAGGTACGAACTTCTGGCAACAAGAATATAAAAAATACCCCTCTTACTAAAGTATGGTGGCTTTTTTTTCCTTTGAAATGATGGTAGCCCATTGTCTGAAATAATTTCCCATGAGCTTGCTTAAAAAGAAAAATAAATTCAATCTACAGTACCTGAAAATAATAATTGTATAATCTTTTTTGACATACACATAGAATTGTAAAACAGTGAAATCCCGATTTGTGATAGATATGAAACCTAACACTCATGTTATCTTTTTAAAAAAAAAATCTCGCAAAACCATAAAGGTTTCCTATTCTAGCTTTGACCTGAAAATACATGACTTTCAATCTTACTACTGTCAGTTACATTAGTATATTAAGGGAAGAACAGGTATGTAATCTGTTGAAATGCTTAAAGCTCAAACTAAAATAGCAAGGTGGAATTGAAATCATTTAAACTTTCAGTAAAGGTTCCCTGAATTAATGTTAGAGCCTGGTTCAGAGAAATACTGCGTCAGCATCCTTGGGAGCTGAGCTGAAGCCAGGAGGGATGGAGGCTCCCCTTGTATGGAGAACCTCTGCTTTCCTCTGGTAGCTGTTTCCAAGCAGCCATGTCACCAAGTTAAAAAAACTTCTGGGACCGGCTTCATCTTTCCCAGGGGCTGCAGCCAAGGGACGGGTGATTCCCTGGACAGTGACTGTCAGGCAGCTGGGAGAAGCTTGGCTGAGGGAGGTCAAAGTAGTTTTGGAGGTGGAAGCAACTCCTTGATGACAGCTTGTCAGGAAAGTGGGTGTTGCCTTTACTCTTCAACAGTGAAAACCAGTCACATGTGAGAAGGAGAAATCGTTAATGGTGGTAAAACCTCATGCTAAATCTGTTGATATGGGGAAAGGGAGCTCCTTCCCACTTTGCTTTCAAGGGATTCAGCAACCCCTTTCTGTCATGAATGTGGTCACACAGACACTGCACAGTATCTACCAGTTTCATGTGAAACTACTGAAAGGCTCCAGTGAGGGAACATAGGAAAGGAGTGCTGAGTTTGAAGAAAGGAAGGAGTTATTTGTGCCACCCGATCTTTGGCACTGACTGTATCTGGCTAGAAGCAGTTGGTTGGATGACACCTGGAGTTGGGTATGCCAGTACACATTTATTGTGTGTTATTCTGAGCACGCAGCTGACTCCTGCCTGGAGCCTTTAAACCCAGATTAAGTTCAAGGTGGGAATTCAGTTGCAGAGGAAAGATTTCAGCTTCATTTTTTCAGTTCCAATGACCTCTATCCACTCAACTGGATTATTATACACATGCTGCCCTCACAAATTCTAAGGCTACTATTATTCCCACTGCGGGATAAAGGTGTTTTCCATATATACCTTATCCTCTGTGAGCAATCTGGCACTCTCTGAAAGGCTCTCAGCTGAGATGAATGGATGCTAAAACTTGTACTTCTCCAAAAAGTCATGGAGGCCTTTTGCTCCAAGCCATAGATCAGAGAAAACCAGCAGTGAATTAAAGTTGACAGGTGAGATGAAATAATTTTAAATTCTCCACATATGTAAGAATACTCTGTAGAAGGAAATTTACTGAACACCACCAGTCAGACTTTGTTTCTTCAAAAGCCTTGTTCAAAGTGTGCGTCTTAACAATACCGTTCCAAATCTGCTTCTTTCTTGCCCATCAGCTATGTTAATTTATTATTATTTACCATAGTGTAATTCTAACTCCAATTAACTTATAATTAATAAGCACTTGACATTTTCAGAGTACTTCAAAACTAATCCTCTCAATGGCGCCTTTAAGTAGTTGTTGTTGTTAAAGATGAGAGAACTAATTTCAGATTATTCATATTTATTGAAATGAAATATATCACAAGAAGAAGGAAAAAAAGAAAATGCAGTAAGCGAAACCCCAGTTTTACTGAACGTGAAGCTGCACATAAGTCAAACAGGTATAAGTTAAAATGGTTTGGGAACGTTTATAAACCTGGATCAAGTGATGCTGGTCCTTTGCTGCCCGGGAGGGTCTGTGGCACAGAGGAGGAATGAGCAGTGCTGGGGTGAGAGGGTGCCCAGGTGCACCCAGGCTGAGTGCCGGGGGGGAGACACTGCAGTAGGACTTCCATCAGGGTGCTCGTGGTATGCAGGCAGGATGCAGGCTGGCTGCAGGACTCTTGGTTTTGTGTTCCCAAACCCTTGTTTACCCTCTCCCTCTCTGCCTGGTGGAGGTGACCACTAACTCACCCAAAGGCAAACGGCTGTGCACGGGCACTGCCTGTTGGGCCTGATGAGAAAGACTTGAGTGTGGCCCTTCTCTCGTCTTCAGAGAGCAGAGGGTCTGAAAGCCTGAGTCAAGAGGTCCCAGGGTTTGCTGGGAACCATAGCAGTAAAGAATGAGTCTGAGCCCTGCAGTAAGAGCAGGCTCCTCTGTGCACCATTGGGCGCTGCATGGCTGGGAGCATCCGTGTCCTGTGTTGATGGTGCTCCAGCTTTGCAAACCCTGGGTTTTTTCAATGTTAGGAGCTCATAACTGTGTCATTCTCAGTGTTGGTTTTGGCTAAACACTGGTGATAGCTTTTGCAGCCAATACTCTGAGAATTTTTTTTTTGTTGTGGGTTTTTTTGAGTATGAAATCAATGTTGATATTACAAAATCTGTTTTCTGCTTTCACGCTTCTTATTACTCTTCATTTAGAATAAGCAAAACCATTATTTGGTATATTACAAGTGAAGGGGTGTTTGCTAACAAACCTGAAGGTGGGTGCTGGGATATAGTGGTCCCCTGAACACTGAAACCATAAACAGACATATCTTACTGGTGAGAGCTGGTTTTGAGTTAGAAAGGGTCAAATGGGTCAGGTGGGAATTCTGCAAGTCACTTCCAATTAACACGCTGCATAGACACAAATCTCAGATGTTAGCTAAAATAAAGAGGTATTCTAGAGCTGTACAGCTGTTAAATAAATTCTAGCTCTGCAAAGTAGGCTGTATTATTTGCTGTTATCTTTGGGCTGCTCTTACACACCAGCAATCAGACTGACACGGGAGATGCGTGCGTACATCTCTGCTCCTTGCAGTGTGGCACTCGGGCATCCAGTGGGTTCGTCCTGTCTCTTGCCATTCAGTGAGGTACTCAGAAGAATGTCTTCTTCCGTACTAAGCAACAGATAAATTATATATATATATATATTTATGCTTGTTCATTTTTCTTCCCTAGACTCCTCACTGATACTTTTTTTTCTCTTTCAATGACTCATCTCAATGTTTTGCTTTGCCCTCCAACTGTCTGTAGGTGAGAGCCTTGATGTATCAGCATAGACTGGAGTTAAAGTCACTCCCTACCGCAGCCCAAAGACCTATTTTCTTGGTGTCTGAAGTATCCCCGCCTCTACAGGCTCCAGTTCAATTCCTTTCACATAGTGTTGCTACGCCTTTGTAAAATGCTACTACTCTCCCACCAATCCTTTGTTACTTATTGCAGGTCCTCAGCAGGTATATATGCATTCTGTGGGTGTTTTCAAGGCCATAACCTAATTATTAGTTTTTCTGTAGGAGGAGCAAAACCATTCTCCCCCCAGGAAAGAAAAAACACCCTAGGAACTGGGACACTGCAAATTTCATCTGAAGTACTGGACAGAATTTTCCAAGTGGTGGTGGTGGACGCCTGCTGTACAGGTGCTGTGCCTGTAGCTGCAGGGCCAGGAGCTGCACCCAAGGGCTTCAGCTTAGTTTTGCCTTCATAGGAAGCATGTTTGAATTTTTCCCATCCCAATTCTTATTAGCAGTAAACACAACCTGACTTGACTATGTAATTTGTTTACTTTGAGAAACCGAACCTTAGAGAAATGCCTTAATAGGTAGATCTGGATCTCAGCAAATATTCTCTCGATTCCTTTCTTTTAGCATCTTAAGTTTTGAGTGCTTCATTGCTTCCTGGAGTTTATGTGATTAGCTACAAACGTGATCTTATGGGCTTAGAGAGTTGTGGGAAAGTACTGCTTCTGACAATTTCATTTTGGATTTTTATGTATATTTGGAGATACATGCATCAGTTTTGGGTTTTTGCTGCCTCCTATTTCTTCTTACATAGGTGAGTCCTATTCGTTTTTGGCTTCAAATTGCTGCCCAAACTCTGTCTAGCTCTAATGTGTGTTAATGCTTACTAAATCCAGCATCCCCACTGCGGTGTGAGTTCCTAAATGCTTTTCCCTGCCTTTTGGTGGATGTTTCAGTAGATTATGGAGAGTGTGTCAGAGCCTGAGGCCATGCTGGTTCCAGCAGTGCTGAGAGATGGCTGGTGTCCTTTGAGTCTCTCTGAGGAAGATGAGATGTTGCCTGGTTCTCCTGTCTGGGTGTGTGTCCTGCACACGTGTCTGCCCCTCCTTTCCTTTGTAAATGATGCCTCCTTCAATCTTTATATTCTGTTGTTTCCCACCATTAAACATTCCAGAAATAATCTTTTTTTTTTTTTTCTCATGTCTGTGAACAAAGAACAAACCACAAAAATCATTGCATATTTTAATTGAAGTGAGTAATTTTCCAATTTTTTGGTCAGGCTACAATTGACAAATCAGTTTTTCACACAGCCTTAACTGAAAGACCAATTTATCACTTGGACATAATAGGAGGGGAAAAAAAATCCCTCTTATAAATCAATTTTAACAGGTCAAAACTGTAATCCTTTCACTTTTTCATTCCCTGTGGATACCCAATGCAGCCGCTATTTAAAAAACAAACAAGCAACCTGCTATTGACTTCAGTAAGGACTAGATAAGACCCTATCTATGCATGACCAAGAAAATTCTTGCAGGAGATGTAGAATAGAAGACAAGTAGATTATCTCCTATGCAGAGTTATTTCTCCTTTTAGATAATAAGAGATTAGTATGCCAGCTTCTAAATCAATAACACAAGTTTAGCTTTCTCCCAAAGTTCACTTACCAAACCTTTCAAATACTTTTTTCCTATCATGCTAAACTAAAATGTTAAAGTACCAGCATTTAGTTTATTTTAAAACAGTGCTTTTATACTGATTTTATAGGACCTGCTTAAATTACTCATAACCTTCAGAGTAACAGGTGCTTAATTTATTTATTTACCCAAGTATATAGCAAATCCACAGATTTGATAGGGGTTTTGATGTAGATCTTTCACATGCCAGAACTGCAAGCTCACATGTACCTGTGTAAAATGAAAGTATGAAACACGCAAGCGGCGTATTAAATGATCCTCAAATATCGCCCCCTTGCTTGTCTTAACTAATTCTCAATTAAATTGATTTAAGGTTTAAAAACAAATAATGCTTGCCCTACCAAGTTTAGAGTGCAGCTGTCTATACCAGCATGAACCCTAAAGATGAGTTTAATGCCTGAACAATTATTGCTTCATGCACTTTATGTGTGGAGAGCCTCAATTTGCTGAGGAAGTTGTGTTTTTAAAAAAATAAATCTGTGTTTAAAAAAAAAAAAATCCCCCCAAAATTTCTCCTGTTGAAATCCTGAAGTGGGATTTTCTTTATTGTGAATAACTCATTTCTGATTTCTCCTCTGATTAATATGGCTTAAAAACAAAAGCAAAGCCAACAAAAAATCCAACCCACAACTCCCTCCCCCTCTCCAAACAAACAAAAATTTAAGGGAAAAGATTTATCTGCACTGTTTCTCTTCATATAGTAGAGCTAGATCTGCACTTTTTTAAAGCTCCAGATGAGTAACATGTTGAAAGTATAAGTGGAAGCTGCTGGAAAAGTAAATAAATTAAACAAGCCCAAGTTCTGTAACAGTTGAGTCTTCTTTTTATCTTTTCTTGGTTCAGTGAATCACTTTTTATTGCTGGCAAAGATCCAGAAATGCACAAACAATAAATAAGCAAAACTAAGGACAGGAATGGAATCCCCATCTTTATTATTATTTCTGGTTTTTGTTTTATTTTTTGTTTTTAAAGTCAGTTGATCTGATGAAATCATTTACTGCAAGATTTGAAATAAAATAAGGGTTCTTAGAAATAGGTGTCTTTCAGAAAATTAATGCTTGGATGGCAAGAAGTAAAATAATTGGATGGTATTGATTTCTTAAGTAAAATAATACTGGGATGCATTGTTCTATTTAGGTCATATTAAACCGTTTCAAAAGAGGAGAGTCTGCAAAAAACCCACCACCATTGCAATCTTCCAAGCCTGTGGTGTTTAGCGTATACAACATTTCATCTAAGGGAGGCAATCTGGTGGATCCCTCAGGGAATGGGGGAAGAATTAGCTCAGATTTATTAGGGTTACTTCTCTATTTCCTGAGAAGGTCACATTAGAAACTTTCATAAAAATTTGAAGCCAATCTCTAACTTTTCCATGTATAATTCATCTTTGATCTCTTACATTTCTTTTCTTTATGCTAGGTCCTAAACCTTTCAACTGATATTATAAAATCCAGGATGAAATGAGTGTTCTGAGATGGGAACCAATAAGACACGTTTGTTGCTGGAGATTTGTAAAGATCAGCTTTTAATAGTTGTGCCTATTATCAGCTTTGATGTGGCCACTTAAAAAATAAATCTGTCTTTCTCAGTGAACATTTAGACTGGGCTTAATGCAATGCAGCAGGCTTCTTAAAATTACAATGTTTGTCATGGGACATCAGGCAAAAACTTTTTAAAAGTAATCTGAGCACATTCACATACAATGTAAAATGCTGGAGAATTTCAAGGTATATATAGCTGCCAATTTCTGCTACCTGAAGCCAGAGGGATGTCTCCAATGTACTGGAATAAACCTGTATTTTCTATATTTTCTATGAATAAAATGAGCCGATTACTCGCTTGATTTCCTACTATGTATATTTTATATTCCCACAAGTTATATTTTACCATGTTAGAGATACCTTAAAATATGCAGATATTGGTGGTAGTGCCAATTCAGAAATGATCATAGGTGCTTAGTCACAAACAAATAAGACTAATTGTCTTTTCTAAAACTAAGACAGTATGCAATAGATAGGGAGACTCGAAGGACTTGTTAAAACAGTTGCAAGCTAAAGAAAAAGTTTCATTAAAAGGAGTTGTAATCATATCACCTATTTGATGCGTGACCAGGTAAATAGAGCATTTATGCTACCAAGGCGTTCTGAATCTTAGTCACTCTTGTATTTGCTCATTTCAGACAGAGCTGCAGCCTGTATTTTACAATTTATAGATAATATGTGCAATATAGTCATTGCTGAGGTACATGCTAATTGACAGCTCTTTGATGATAACTTGACAGCAAAGCTGAGGATCAGCCTTTTTGTCTATAGACTCAGGTACTCCTCAAAGATGGAGATATCAAACAGATGTCAGTAGTACATTTAGCTTTTTGTTAATAACTGGTGTTGTGGTACTTTTCAAAACAATGTTGAAGAGTAACTTCTATTTAATAGTAAACTTAGAGTTTCCATAAAAGCATAGAAACAGATTAGAGGCAGCAAGCTCTTATGAAGATGGGATGCGTGTTCAGCTTAAACTCTGAACAAAACAGGAAAAGTGTTTACCAAAAGGTAAACAAATATTTTTGTGAGTGGTGTGGGAGATGTCCCAATCTCAGTCTTGTACCTACGGAAATGAGTGGGGAGAAGCTGTGATGCTCGACTGCTGGTACTGTCGGGTTCAGATAACATAACCAAAAGCAAGATGTCTCATTTTCAAAGTGTGCTACCTGGGTCTGAGAGAAGAGTGCTTTATCTAAAGGCATGGGAAAAGAATTGCTATTAAGTAGTATGATTTAGTGACAGTGGACATTGTAATGAACCACAGATGTTAATGGCTTTTGATGTTAGGAGAACATAAAATAGAAAGCTCAAGGTCAGTTTGGTAATCAAAATGCATTTTTCCCAAAATGAAGAAATGATAGCTGGTGTGAGGGCCACCACCATGCATGGTGATGCTTGGGTCAGTGGAGTATCTGTGTGTTTTTAGCAGCTCTGAAGCATGACTGGTTTCAGTGGGACCCACTTAGATGAACACCCACACTTGGATGTTTCAGAAATGAGTCTTTAACTCAAATGCTTCAGGACTTCAAGGTTTTTGATGTGGCTCCGAGTGAGCAAACTGAAAAGTCGTACTCTAGGTCAAGGTGGTTATTCAGTGACAGACAAGCTCCTTACAAACGCATGAGCCTGTGCTTTCTCAGTGCAACTATTTCTGTTGAAAAACTGACCAGGGAGTAATGATTTATTTGTCTTAATTTTCCTACTGCGGAGGTTTCCTGCTACCTGTTCTCAGCTCAGCACTTCCCTTGCAGCTTCTCAGCTTCCGTGAGTGCAGTAGTTGCAGGTGACTATGGTATGGCATTGTAGTTACAAAAGACCTTGTTCTTGGCCTGTGGTCCCTGTTCTGGTGCTCCTCTCCAGAGAAAGCGAAGCCTCCACAATGATCGTGTGTCATGTAATATAAAGAAATGATCTGGTAGCTTATTCAGAAAATTGAGTTTGTTTCCTGGAGTTTATTCTTTTTAACTTTTGTATCACTCTTTGAGGTTGTCCTTTCATTCATCTCAAACATCTTAATCAACTAGAAATTGAAAAGCTATGCTATGTTTTTCAAGGTGTTGGCAATTCAGTGGATTTTTAAAGTTACCGTGCTGAAATTACACTTTCTGTTGGTTAAGATTTAGAGGTACTGTACCTCAGCTGTAGCTTTGCGTCTTCCAAATGCAGTTTCCCATATTCTCATTGGTTCTCATGACCAGATAGAAAAAACAAACATTTGTGCATCTTCTGCAACTGGTTTCCTGTTCCCACCTGGGATATAGCTCATTTGAACATGGGACTGTTGAGGTTGCTCTGAGCTCAGCTGAACTGTGCAACTGCAGAGGAGATGGTGAGCTGAATACTGGTCTTTGAAGCTAAATATGCCGAACATGTTCAATTTTTTAAGGCCAGGCTGGATGGGGCTTTGAGCAACCTGAGCTTTGTGCAACCTGGTCTAGTGGGAGGTGTCCCTGCCCATGGCAGGGGGATTGGAACTCAATGATCTTTAAGGTTCCTTCCAGCTCTAACCATTCTATGATTCTATGATGATTGCAAAGATTGAGGAAAGAATCCTGGAGAATTCCCTTGTCCCAGGAAGAGCATATTGGTTCATTATATCATGGAGAAATATTTGGCAATTAAAGCTAAAATTTATCCACAAAGGAAATAATTAAAATATTATTATGTATTTAGGCTAATACATTTAGCTGAAGTATAAGTTCTGCTCAGCTCATAGTGATTATCTGTTGTGCAAAAAAGAACAAAGTTACTCTAATTAGAAATATGAACTGAGATGATTTGGTAAGGAACGTTTTACTGTATTTCAATGTTATAAAGTGTTTGAGATTTGAAAATGAATTTGCTTTAATTTACTGTTAGATGGTATACACATATGGATTTCATTACAACTAACATTAAATAATGAGAACACAAGTAGCTAAAAACCTACTTAACTAGTAAGTAAAGCTTGAAATGTAAAATAATGTATTTTTGTAATAATGCTACTAAGCACCCATTGGCATTGTACTAGCATTACGTAGAAATAAGGAGCAGATCCATATTATTTCTGGCAACCAAATATACAAAACATCAAAGAAAACGAGTAGGAAATTTAAAGCGCTCTCTGAAACCAGTTTGCTGGTAGCATTTCCCACTTTTGCTGCAAGCATCGTCTTCCCCGGGGAGCAAATATCCCTCTCGTCCTCAGTGAAGCCGGGCAGTGTTCCTGCAGGTTGTGTGTTAGACGTTTTGGATGGTCTCCCTGCACTTTAATTAGCCTCCAAACCCTGCGCAGTAGGTAATTAACCCAACCCCACTCTCTTCTGAAGTGCCGAGACCCGCTCTGCCAGCACAGTCCATACCAGGGCTGCGTACCGGCATCCCTGTCTTCATAAAATGTTGCTAAATTACTTCACTTTCACTGCTCCTCATCTCAGCCCAGTGAATGTGCTTAAATCCTCTAAATTCCTCCTTTCCAATTGTAACATTCAGCCGTGAAAGAGTTTTGCTAAAACCAGAAGTTTGATCTGCAAAGTTCTTGTCGAAGTTTTCCAGGGGAAGGTGGTAAATGTTGCTTGTAGCTAAAGGAGACAAATAATCTTTAGTTTGTATGAGGAAAGATCAAAGATCAGCTGTGTCATAATCGTAAAACAGATTTTTCAAGGTCCTGGTGATAGGATACTTTGTCTTCATTAATAAATCAGCATACTGAACTGCAATGTTTAATTATTTGCAAGGATTTTTATTTTTTTCTCTCTCTAGAGCAATGCTCCCACTGTAATTTGGGGGAAAGGGGAGTAATTCCCAATTTCAGTTTACTCATATGTTTAAACACATCAAGTTCTAATGAATTTTGTATTTAAAATTGTATATTACCTGACTATATGTTTAGCATTTCAAGAATGTGCCCTTATTTGGCTTATGTTACTGAGGGAAGTGCTGTTGTGGAGGTTGAAAGCAGAGCTGAAATGAGGCAGGGTTAGGTTCTCTTCTGCACATTATTTCTGATTGGCACAGGAAAGTCATTAAAGGAAAGCTTCAAGAACTATAAGTTAAAAGTTCATCTAAGAAGTTGTTCATCAGGAACAAGAAATGTCTCCTGAACTCTCACCAAATGAGAGTTATGGGGAGGAGAATCATAAAGGTGTCACAGAGGAAAGTTATAGTTCCCAGTGTAACTGAGATGTCCCTGTTTAACATGAATTTTAAGGGATACAGCATACAAAAGCCTTCCCAAATCATAATATAGTTTTCGTCCAATGATTTGGAAAAATAAGTTGATAATTTGAGAAAGCTACTTCATGGATTTGATAACATACTGATAATATATATACACGCACATATTTTAAAAGGGATATGCATGGGTGAAAAGTCATTCTGAGTTTCCCTTCTGAATTATTTAGAATATTGACAGGAGGAGGAAGCTGCTTAGTAATTTCCACCATGTCTATAATGCAACATGATCAATAAATACAATCTCTTCTCAACTTAACCCTCTGATTTATGACTTCATTAATACAGGTGGATGAAATTTCTTTTATTCATTACTTATTCAAATAGTTTGGAGAAAATATATATTTCAAACCAAATGCAATAGAATTTCTAATGAAGCCTCCAGAGAAACATGGAGTGAATATGCAAAGAAACGTTATATATACTAATTCTAGAATAGTTTAATATCATAGTAAGGGGGGAAAAAAATAAAATCCCAGCTCAGTCATACCATGTAGGATTTCTAATCACCTAATATGATGGATAGAACTAGTGTTTAATTGCTGGCAATATTTTTAAGATAAAATATCAAGTACTGTATATATACAGATATATACAGAGTTCTTTTCTGAGTGGCACATGCTCTGTAGGCAGTCAGAGCACCCACTGCATTATGGAAGGTGTCAGTATGAACAAATCCTGAAGGTGAGATGTCGTGAGAGCATATATGTAGATTGTTTTTTTTAAAAAAAAAAAAAAAAATTTGACACTTGCCCAAGCTGGAGCAAGTTGCCACAAGAGTAGAAAGCAGCGTCCTTGTGATCTGTCTGGTGATCTCAGGTGCTCCATCTCTATGTGGTTTTAGGTCTCCTGCATCTGGACTAAGGCTGGAGCAGAAAATATTGTTCTGTAGTTACAAAATTAAGAATTTAAAGTCTGAGATGATGGTTGTGCCCTCAAGTATGCCCAAGGGGAACTGTATCTGACGAGGTGGACTGCAGATTTACCTAGGCTCTGTGTCGGCTGCACGTGCCTCCTTTCCTGAAGAGCCACAGAGATGATGCTCCCAGGCCTGAACTGGTGCTACTTGGCAAATAAAGCCAGAGTCCAGTGAGTGGTGAGTGCTGATGAACGTGTAGTAGGAGCTGTTGGCTCACTTCTCATTTGAGGGCATCAGCTTGTTACTTTTTGGGAAGAAAATTCTTATAGTTTATTTTGATTAATTTATAGAACTATAGATGAATTACACAGTTGCGGTTCAATCTGAATTAAAAGGCTTTATTTCAGAGTTAGATGCATGTTCAGCAATCTGTTTGCCAAAAAAACATTTTGAATTTAGGACTTGAATGAGAATGCTAACAAACTTATATATGACTGTCAAGAACAAAATGGGAAGCTAAGAAAGGGGATGTGAGACTGTTTTTCAGCTTTTTAGGAATAAAAATCATTCTTCCAACGTTTTAAAAAATATAATATCAGGTAGGAATAAAGGAGGGAATTGAAAGTAGGTGGGGAACTCCTCTTCCCATGCCCAGCCTGCTGCACTGCTGCAATGAGGAAGGTTCTTTCTGGCTCCTGAACTGGGAGCAGTGGGAGGCTGCACCTGGAAAGACAGATTCCCTCTTGTGCCAGGGCACGTCAGTAGGCTGTCGGGCAATAGGAGGAAGGGGGAGAGGAAATGAAGTGGAGTTTCTCTGGGGTGGAGTCAAGTCCAATTCTTGTGGAGCTCCTGGAGAGGAGTGTCTTTCAAGTGACCTGTGACAAGGGTCTTACGCTGTCCTTTGCTTACATGGGAAAACAGCAAAGAAATGTTTGTGGTTTTGGCAGTTTCCTTTGTTTCCTCTTTTCAGTGAGGCTGAGCACAAGCCCTACATAAGTGCAGTCTGTGGTTTCTGTGTGTGGAAAGCTGGTTGTGCTGAGCTCGAGAACAAAATTTCCTTTGGTTGAAAATGGGCTGAGATTTTGCTCTAATTATTCCTGGTTCAGTATTCTTCCTAACTTGTCATCCGTGCCCCAGTTGTATTTTTGTATATAACGACCTATTTCTATTAATTAACAAAAAGTGAGGAATGAGATTCACAAGGGAAATTAGTGTCATAAACAGTTCATAGAAATAGCTTCACCTTCTGCTTGATCCCATTTCTGTACTATTTTAAATGTATGCAGTTTAATTTTTAAAAATTCCAGCATTGAGTTTTTTAAAGCGAACTGAAAGTCTGTTCTGACATACTGGCAATGAAAATAATATTTTTCAGTGCAGCAGCTAAACTGACTTTTCACCTCCAGAGGGAACTTCAGACAGGCTGAAATTCTATTTTTTTAATTACATTTTGGCTACTGAAGGTGTATTTTTATGTTAAACATTAAGGGCCAAACACAAGTAGCAGGTTTCCAGCCAGCATTGTCAGCCTTGCAATGGATGCATTCTATGATTGAGTATAAAATGGAACCACTGTGTTTTTCTAGTAAGGGAGGAATTCACAGTTGTTTTGCATTGCAGCTTGTAATAAATGAATGGAACAGTATATCTAATGCTTTATTATGCCCATTTATGACTTTAATGGAGAATGTTTTGGTATCTTGCGTTCCCAATGGAATTTTCCTTTATACATTTATGGATGTTACATTTGCATGTTTGTGGATTATTATCACTTCTGGTGTAAATTTCAGTGTATATTAGCCAAGGTATGGAAAAGCGCAAATAGTGTCTCAGAAATAAAGGAAGTCCATGGATGTGGGGAGAACTCCTTGGTTGCTTGTTGGAGGTACAACTAGGGTAAGAGACAGAGGAGTGGCTGAGATGATTAGAATTCCTTTCCTAAATCTGTTTTGCCAATATAATCTGCATTTCTACCTCAAGTAGCATATACATAATCATCTTACCTGTCCCACCTCCCCATCAGAAAAGGGCTTCATTGAGATGTGAGAAGGCTAGCTTCATGGATATTAAAAATTGCAAGGAAATTCCTATTAATGTGGCCATTTTAATATGAAAATAAAAGGCTAAATAATGATCTGGACCATCATTGAGATGAGGGTTGCGTGTATTATTTGTAATTTTGAATCTGACCCATTCTGAACATCCGAATGCCGTGAAGCAGATCTGAAGATCAGAAGTAGATGTCCCCTGTCCATAAAGGCAGTGTGGGGAAGGAGAAGGATCTTTACTTTGCGTGTCACGAAGCCCAGATTTTCTTCTTCAATGCAGATTGCTCTTATTTCTTCATTCTGTAAAATCCAGAGGCGTATTTATTTTACATTCCTTACATTTTAATAGATGAACCAATGAGAACTGATGTGAGAGAATTAGAGCTTCCAGAAAGAAACACTGTGATCCATTTTAAAAGTCTGCTAATTTTTAAAAGTGTTTTAAATAGTGAGACACAGTAGAATCGGACAGTTTTATTTTTTGTAGCTGCTAATTTGTCCTCCTTAAGTTATTTCTTTTTAGATGGCAGAGCTCTTTAAGGATGATTACTTCATTCATCTTCAGTCTGTGAGGGCCAGGCACTGAGCGAGAAATTAAAATTGAACGTTTTGTGTATATAGGCTATCACCACAGTAGTGCCAGTTCTCCTGCATATGCCATCAGTGGCAAAATAAATTTACAAACTTTTACTTCCTTTTAAAACTTATTTTGACAGATAGCATGCGCATGATCAATTTAAAACCTGACTTTTATTGTATGCTTATGATTTTTGTAAATAATTGCATAGTTTCTTCTGAAGAAATAACATCTTAAAAGATGATTACATCTGAGGATGTTTTGCTTAGTTCACTATATCACAAATCACAGTGTCTCTCTAGTAAAGCAAGTCTTCCTGCTTATTGTATTTTATTGCATATAATGATTACTTCCTTTTGTGTTGTATAGCAAAGTAGTTACTGAAATCTACTGTGTACTTACCACCTGCCAGATTTCATGCACCAGCATTTTTCTTTTCCTTTTATTTTCCTCCTCAGCTCCCTGTACTTCCCCTGAAAGGATTGCACAGCTTGCTTTCCCATCTACTCCCTTGCTTGAAAGGAGAGAGCTGAGAATCAGAGAGAAACTGAAGCTGTATAAATCCAGTAAAGCTTCAAATATTTGTGGGCACGGAGGCCTTCATGCATATTCACGAGAACCCCAAATACACTCACAAAGCTGGCTCCTGGCACTGGGCATTAGCTGATGCCTGCTGGACCACATTGATATCTCTTCATCCCATGGAATGGCCTTGCATTGAATGAATTTATATTTATATTACTTGTTATTCTCTAGTTTCATCTGTTCTTTAGTACCTGTGCCGTGCTAAGTTTGTTTGCTTCGTAGCTGACATCTCCATTTCTTCTCTTTTGATTGGGCATAACCATTCTGAATTATGATATATATTTTCTGTGATAACAAAGTCTTTGCAGTGGCCTTGATCCTGCAAGGTCTCTGCCTTCAGAAGTACCCTCTGAAGTCAATGCGAGTCCATCTATCCTACGTTCATGCACGTAGGATAGATTTTACATTATTAAATGCCATTTACCATAAAGTAGGATTCGGAATTTGGTCTTGCTTATTAAAACATAATAAAATGATGCAAAATCAATACTGGAAAGGAAATTTAAACCCGCTGTGCAATGTTCAGAGTTAATATTTCACCTTATTTATATGAGTGCTACATCATATTGAAGAAGGAGTTATACATTACCCTACTCAAATATTATATAGTGGGGGGAAGTGATATAAGTTATTTCCTTGTCCTGTGAAACCAGAAAAATTGCAACAATGGTTTTGGAGAGTCACTCAAGAGAATAAGTAATGTTTTGCTCGAAAGAACAACTGGATATTATCTGCCAATATTTATGTCTTGTAGCACCAAAGTTCCTTTGCTGCTCTCTGGAAATGTGGACT
This sequence comes from Tringa tobata, assembly GCA_033628505.1. Lineage (NCBI taxonomy): Eukaryota > Metazoa > Chordata > Aves > Charadriiformes > Scolopacidae > Tringa > Tringa tobata. Next base: position 127,247 of record JAHREE010000176.1, on the reverse strand, counting down.
ACAGATAGAAAATCGGAGATTAACGTTGTCTCCATCCTCTCTAAGCATAGATCTAACTGAAATTTAAGCACCTGGAACTTGACTTTAAAGGCTGTGTAATTTGAAGTCCATTAATGTATGGTTAACATTAAGTACTTTTCTGATATGTTCCTTTGGCCCTTCAGGTTACACGGGTGCAATGGCTCATCTGTGGAGAGTCCCTGAAATGCTTCAGTCTTGATTCTGGAGCTGTGTCTGTCTCAGGCTGGAATGATGGAGGCTCTCCTCTCCTTACCTGCCCCTTGGTGCCCGCCCCAGCAAACAGAGCGGCCTTGGCAAAGTCTGGAACAGGCACAGATCCCTTTTGCACCTCAAAAAAGGTCTATACCATACATATCTCCTCTATCCTGAGGGATGTCAGGGCCACCCAACTGTGGGCGTGCCATCACCTGCTCTCCTATGCTTAAAAATAGTGAAAAACTTGCATTGTTTTATGGAGGAGGAGTGGAAGGGGATGATGCTGTCACTGTTGTTCTGGAGATGGTGCTTTGTGAGGGGTGTGTGGGATTCCTCTGCCTCCAGGGTGTCCCGTGGCCTCAAAAAAGCATCTGCTGGAAGTGGTAGGCTCCACTACAGGAGGTCAACACATAGAGGTCATTTGGCTTTATTGCCAAAAAGAAGTTATTTCCAACCTGCAATTCCCTGCTAGAAATATCAAGACAACTTAAACTCTTCTGAGATTTGCATAGCTGTTAACATGTCCTGTAAACAGACTTTGCCTGTAGAACACGGAAGCAGGACTGATAATTGCATTTCCAAGACAGAAACTGTGTTAATACATCTTCACTGATATGCTGGAACTCCCAGGCACAATCAAGAACAGAACAAACATTCTTTCAACTATTTTTCATCTCATTTCTTTTCAGCATATGCCGACAGGTACTTCAGCATATGCCTTGTGAAACCCAAACTGCAGCAATTACAGTCGAGTGCTGTTGATACTGTTTGGAGCTGCAGAGCACTGCATGAATTTCTGTACGTTTGTGAGTCTGGATGTCGATTATGGAAAGAGGTTATGAGTTCTGACTTTTATTTTGGACCTTTACACAGCTTCCCGACAAAATTAGGTTATCACATTGAAAATGTGACCACTTGGGGTTTGTCCCTGGTAAGAAAGAAATGGGAGAGCTCAGTTTTAGCTGGTGTCCTGGCTCCTATTCAGATAGCCTAAATTGTACCTTAGATCTAGCCTCTCAAGAGTCACACTCTGTTTTTGGAATATCCATATGTTTGTATCTGAACTTCCTGCTCACTCAGATGCTTGAGGGGGAAGGAATTGAGTATTTGAAAGTTCTCCCTCATTCAGTAAATGCAACGGCTGCTCACAGAGCCGGCTTAATCTCCAGGTGATTTAAGGTGTCCAGGCAATTCCTAAATCCATGAAAGTACGTAGATGCTTTTGAATTCCTTGTAGGAGTTACAGTGCCTTTTAACCATGGCTGCATGCCATGATTTCCTTGACACCAAAGAAAGGCTCCTGTATGAAAAAAGTATGAAGGACAGGAATATTTCTTTCAAAGATGGTTGGAGAGCAAATTGTTGAAGCTTTTCAGCAGCTTTGTAAAAAACTGCAATGCAGTTTAATGGTGTTATGAAATACGAAAAAAAAAATAAGGCTTTGCTATATTACGTGTTCATGGCAGAGGTGTGTAGGCACATGTGTCACCTGGTGACTTAGGTCACCTTTGCAGAGGTCAAGGCTGCTGCTTCTGTGCTGCTACCAGTGTCCGATTAGGCAGCTTAAAACTAGCTTGGGAAGGTCTGTGTTCTCCTGTTGTTGTAGCAGTCCACATAAAGACATACTGTTAAATGATGACATAAGCACTTAATTAAATTTCTTTAAATTTATCACATCAAATGTGCTGATGTGTAGTGGTCAACGCTGGTGCAAATGACTTTCTGGGAAGAAACACCTGTTAAGTGGGAGTGGGCATGGGTTAGAGAATGATGCAGCTTGTAATCGCACAGTCACATAGTTCAGTAACTCCTTGGATTATTGTTTTATGACTTTACATCCTGTTAAATCCTCTCTTATCACAGAAGCACTCAAAACATCACTTTAGTTGATGATCTGAGAAGTCCTAAAGGAGACTATTAGTTATTGTAAGGTGATTCATTTGCATCCACTGATGTATGACTTTGGAATTTGTCCCTATGCCTTCTCTGATTCTAATGATGAAAACATACTCCTCTTAATTTCTTTCACATAGCAGAACTTTTCTCCCTAAAATCTGATGTAATCCTTGACCGCTGATCTGTAGAATCCTACAATAATCCCTTTATGATAACATTATATCTTGAACTGACCATTCAAAAGCCTTTGGAACTGCAAAGTGCTCTTAATTAACTTCTCTGAGACTGTTTATTCCATTTGTCTTTTTTCTTTCTTATTTTTCAGTGTCACCGTGGCATCTGTTGGCTCTTATGCTCTCTCCCCGCCCCCCCGCTAATTATAGATAGGGGAAATAAAAATCTAACCTTGCTGGAAATTCATTAATATTAAAATATTCCCCAGATAAGCCTGTAAATCTCTAAGCTGCATAGTTTGTCAGTACCTTACTCAAGAATTCACCTTTGGAGTGAATGCAGATCTGCAGTACAAATTCGTAATCATTTCTTGCATATTTAAATTTACTTTTCAACTTAGAAACCTGAACAAAATTTCTGTTTTCATGCTGAGAATTAGCAGAGATGAACTGTTCAGATCTTAAGGCAAAATGAACAAATAACTTTTAAGAAATTGTAATGTGAATATGTCCTTTCAACGAGAACTCAAAGTTATTTGCTACTGTTATTATAATAATTATTAAATATACATGTAACACTGTACAAATACAGTGGATACAGAGGTGGGTATTCTAAAAACTAAGAATTAGACAGTGGTATCCTCACTCATGGGACCTCTCAAGATGATTTCTTTGGAACTTTTTAAGTTCCATGAGATGGACGTTTGATCCTTTGCTATATGTCTCTCAGCTTTTCTTTTGATTAAAAAATACAAATTTAATAGGAAAAAATACAAACAAAATAACCTAACTGAAATTACATTCTGAATTATTTAGAATTGCACAGGAGATGAAAGCTGCTTAGAAATTTCCAGGTTGGAGATAATGCATCATGATCGATAAATGAATACTGTCCTTCCTAAACCCAAATATATTTGGCATAAATTATTAAAAAGTATAAAATTGTCTGATTTCATTATTAATGCAAGGTTATACTATAGCTTATGTGTATAGCTGAGGAGGTCATACGGTACAAAGTTAGCATTTGGATTCATAGTTTTTATTCTTTAATTATTTTAATCTGGTAGAAGACCAGATTTCGATCTTCACTGTTCCTCAGTCTTTCTGACTCCGTTAAGTCCTTCTTGTTCTTTGGAGAGAACAATCTTTGGGATTGGAGGGGTACTAAACAGTTTTGGATCTTAGGAGTGCTGGGGTAGTATGCCTTCATAAAGACCATCCCTAAAATACACTCCTTCCATTACAAAGGAAAAGGAGAATAGAGAGATGAAAAATAAGTGTTGATGCTGCACTTGCATTGTTTGTGCCTCAGTGCATTCATATCAATGCGCTACATTTCCTAAATTTGCAAGCTCTTCTTTAGCAGCTCTGTTTTAACGTCTTTAGGATGCCTCCATCAGTTGGGTCAAGCACCTTCTAGCACTTTCCATATGACATAATTTCCTCTTTAAAACACTCTGTTCTTTCCCTTCTATATCTACCCTCATCTCTTCGTAACAGAGATTGTAAAAGTCAGTATGTCTTGCTGATAATTTGCTGTTTGAGGCTACCTGATTCTTGAGCAAAATTCTAATACTTGTTATGGCACTGCTGTGTTATTTCATTGATTTTTTTCTGTCATCAGCTAATTCTCTTTAAAGCTATTTTTACAGTAATATGAAATATCTGTAGATATTACTAAAGTTTTGGATATATTTTCAACTATCCCAGGCTGTATGGCTTTAGATGCAGCTGGAACTCTGACTTGGGCTCTGTGAGCAATTTAAGGATTTCCATCTTTACAGGTTACTGTTACTTTACAGTTTGTATCTTGTGGGTTTGCTTGATTTTCATTTTTTATGCCAAACTGTTGGAAGTCCACATGTTTTCTGCCTGGAAATATACGCATTTTCTTTAGTCAAACTGTTTGGAAGAATACTGTGGAATGAGGGCAGAGGAATTCTGTACACCTTTGTAATTGAAAATTACTCTTTTAGGGAGAAGAGATATAGTTCTGTATTTCCCACTGCTCAAAAATAGTAGGTAGGTTACTTAAATTTTTTATCAAATTTTTTCTAAATTGCACTATAATCCACAGTAACGTATCTCTTACTGCCAGCTGGATTACAGACGTGTCCCTCCTTGGAGTTCAAATTCAACTCTAGAGAATAAAGAGACCCTCTTCTAATAGGGACAATAGAGTTCACCTGCTTCTCATAAAATTCCAAAGCAGTGAATTTACTTGATTCTTTCTGCTATGGGGAGATACTGTTGTGTGTCATTCCAAGAGAGATTGTCTTGACATTCCAGTACTTCATAATCAAGCAAGAAATATTGAGAACTGTTTTTCTTACAAGTAATGTGATCCTATTGTGAACTTTTCTTCTGCACTTTTATGTCAACTTTTCTGTTTTGAAGCTGTACCTCTTAGGTGATTTGACTCCCATGGTCTTTTTTTTTTTTTTTTTTTTTTTTCTACAGAACATGAGTCTTGTGAACCTCTCTTAAAGATCCCATTTCCAGCTCGTTCTTAGTGATAGTTGTCAGATTTCTAAATCTTATCCAGGATTGTTCACACATAAACTTAAAAAGCAGGCAAAATGGAAACTTTTAAAGCTTCTTACTCTGTTATGAAATGAATAGGTACAGCGAAGCCTTCTGCAGATTTAAAAGTGTTTTCACTTTCTATATAACATGTGAATTACCTCAAATCATTAAAAATAACCGTATCTGGGCTAAAATTTTCAAAAAAATGTAAGTAAATATGAAATGAGGTAGAAACAACTTGTAATACTGTTACGTTTGTTTGATTGGTTGGGTTTTTTTTATTACAGGCAAGTTGATTCTTACTGTGTTAAAAAAGGTTATTAGAAGAAAACAAGAACCATTTATGTCTGTGTATGTATTTACAGTATTTCGGGAGAGATGGAGAACATATAAAAAGTGACATCTCTACCATTAGCCAGCTTCACAGCTTGTCAGCCCAGGCGGTGGTCTTTGTGTTCCTGTTGGTAGGTGCCCAGGCCACTTTGAATGCCTTCTCTTTTATAGACTTCTTGTATCCTTATATCCTTCTTGTAGCCTTATATCTGTCTTGTTTGCTGCAAAGATGATGTTAGTTCTGCATCACCTCTTCAGACTAAAAGACAGTTTATTGAAAGTCAGTCAAAATGCTGCAATTTAGTTAAGTATAACAGGAAGATTATATATTATTATTTTTTTATTGTATTTAACTATGCAGATTTAAAAACAATTACTTATAGTACTATGAGTAGATTTTTTTCTTAATGCTTTAGGTAGCATCTGTGTGCTTTTACAGAGATAGTATTATTAATAGAAAAACCAACACTAGCAGAAGTAAAGAAGATACATCTTCCTTTCCATTCTCAGCTAGCTCCTTTAAAATACTTTCAGCTGTTCCATCTTCTCACTAGTCACTGCCATCATCTAAGTCAAAGGAAAGAATAAGCAGCGCTTACTTATCTTTTTCACCTAATTTATTTTGTGGCTCCTTTTTATAGTTGTGCATCCTACTTTTTATTTTGTATGTATTATTGAAACTGTGGTGTCATTGCTAAGCATGTGGATGAAACCAAATTTCAAATGTGATGGGTAAAATTGATTAAGTGTTCTTACCAGAGATAATCAGTTCCAAGGTCTCTGGCTGTTCCAAGGCCATACCCTTGCTGGAAATAGAATGCAGCAATAAATTGAAAGAAACCAATGATTCAACCTTAAAATTCCAGAAAACCTGAGAAGAAATACACTTCAAGCTTGCAGTGGTAGTATGTGCACATAAGTTCCTTTTTTTCATTAAAGTTTAAGAAGATTTGGAGTAGATATTGTATAAAATATATCCTTTTCAGAATGCGGACACTGTAATCCTTATCTCTGTCAAAATTCATCCCAATACTATCATCTAGTAATCTGCTATTTTTAAACCATAGAATAAGATTGCCATGGTCTGTATTCTTCCGTCTTTGCCTACTGTTGGCCAGTCAGCAATAGGACATTTGGGAGATGGACTCTGGTACAATCCTTCAGAAGTTACTCAAGCCAGGAGGAGCGTGTAGTAGAGGAAGATCTAGTTCTGGGTTTCTTGCCCATATGAGCTGCTTTTTAAAAACAAAAGCTGGAGGTTCTGGAAAGCTGTGTCTCTCTGGAAATCCATCTCTCTATGTATAGTCCCAACATTTTTGAGGTGAGAATGCTGTTGGAAATAGTTACGGATTCATGGATTTGACAGAGTTCTAAGGGACCTCTAGAGATCATCTAGTCCAACTCCCCTGCTAAGCAGGATTGCCTAGAGCACATTACTCAGGACTGCATCAGGACTATCAGGATATATTCAAGGAACCTAACTAAAATAGGAGAAATATTGCTATAGAGGACTATGATTAACCTTTGTGTAAGGATACCTTTTCATTTCTGTGAATGCTGTTCCTTTCTGCCCTTGTCCTTCACCTTTTGGCATGCATAGGTTTGTTTGGTTGCTTTTAAAAATTCCTGCTGGCATCAAGGTCTCATAAATGTTGGCAAAAAATCCCACTTAGATTCTATTGTTCTAAGATTGAGAGAGCTGAGTCTGGCAAATGTGTCCATGTAACTAAAAGTGCCCCGAATTCTGTGTGAATTGATAGCTCTGACCTGCACCTGCTTGATTTCTGCAATGACTTTGTGTGGTAATCAGAATTGTGCATAATTTTCCAGATGAGCTTTCAGTAGCATCTTTGCAATTGCCAGGATGCCTTTCCACGATTTATGCTTCATTCCCATGTTTGCCCAGTGTAGTGCTTCTTGTACTGGACAGATGGTTTTATTATTTGCAATCATCACAAGATCTCCCGTATGATTTCTGTATTCAACAATGATTTCCATGTTTATTTTTGGTACCCAAATTATTGCCTTGCTTTTGCCAGCACTGGGCTGTCTATATCCACCCATAAACCAAATCTACTCAATCACTGTGTATCTGGTGGTTCTGTGGTATTTTCCTATTTTTGTGTTATCGTTAACAGTAGTCATTCTGGAAACTGAACACTTCTCTGCCTCGTTTGTATACTAGATAATTCCAAAATGCTGACCCAGCAGCTTTCCTTTAGATGCTTATTTTCTGTCTTAACATTTTGCTTTTTGCCAGTACCTCTGGCCTTGTTTAAATACAAGAATATTTTAATTTATCCATGGAAATTATTTTTTTTTTCTGTATTATAATTGCATAACATATACAGCTTTTTAAAAAAATACAAATGGGACTCATCTGATGGCCCACCACATTTTTTTCCTTTAGAATAATAAACTAGTTAGGTGAAGTAGAGAAAGTATTTTTTTTTTTCCCCCCACCAGTATATCTGTGCCATTCATCAAGTAATGTGGTTCTATATTTGTGTTCACACAAACATTTTCTCTTTCAATACCAGTTTCTCTCTTAACATTAGGGGTTCTTCTGTAGTAAAAAATCCAGTTAGAGCACTGTCATCACTTGAAACAGATAATGGGATTGAGTCTATTAGTGTTGATGGGTACCATGTTGTAACGCTGTTCCTGAGTCAGGTTACATTTTAGACATAGAAATAGGCATGATTAAGTTAACATGGTTAAAATGCGATTTGGTTATACCTCAGTTGCAAAACATTTCTAGCCTGGGAAAAATATGATTTTTCTGGTACTCAGGTAGTGTTTATTTTTGCATCTGTGTGTCCATGTACTGAAGCTAGGATAGCAGCTCCCCTACAGTCTCTGTGATTTATCAGACAAACATATTTATAAACTGCTTGTTTGCTTCTGCAAATCCTCTGAAAATACTCTATTAGCAGCACTTATGAGTTCTCATATCCTCAAAAATAAATTTCATCTACACCTACTACTGTTGTCTCCTGCATGGAGTGAAAATGACTTACGTTTGAGTAATAGGTATCCACCACTTACCTTGGCTTCTAGAAGAGGCCTCTGTAAATCAGTCTGTTTCAATAGTAGAAAGGCCACAGGGTGTTTTGTAAGTAATCTAGAATCTACTAGTGTTTGAGAAAGTGCACTTGGATGTTAATTCTACATCTATCGCTAGAAATGATCAAAGAAATAAAGATGATTCCCTATTTTATTTCTCTACTTTATATGCTTAATTTTTATGCTGAGAACCTCCATTTCCTCATTCTGTCAGACTGTGAAGTCTTTATTTAATAAATATTTGCAATTATTTGAATAAATTGCTGCTCAAAGTACTCCCCAAAATTACTGTTCTTCACTGATAGGAAAATGGTCTTGCTAAATACCAATACATGCTTCTTGAACTGAGATCATGAAGCACTTGCAATTGCCTTGGAATTGATTTGGTAAATACTCTGTTGCAATTAGTAAGCCTGATACCTCTTTTTCAAAAATTGGAAGAACGCTAATCCATATAAATTACAGGAGATCAATGTCTTTTCTGAGCAATTCAGCAATCCTTTCTGGAGTGTTAGCAATGATCAGCAGTGTTGGGAGGACTGGGAAGCGGGAGGGAAAGACAAAAAGGCAATGTAGGGTAAGGGAAGAGCAGTGGGGACTCTCTTAGGATTTAGTTGCCTCTTTGGATTTTGTGTGATATGAGATGCTTGTAGACAAACCTTTTTTCAGCATCAAAAATAAAGCCCTGAGACTTTGCTCTTGCTTCGGGACTGTGAGGCCAGCATTTCTGTCTTGCTCTGACTGTACTTGGTGCTGTTTGCTTGCAACAGGTGGTGGAACAAGTGAGCAGAACCACGGAACAAGTATGATGACACCAGGCCTCTGCTGTAGCTTTTTTTCCTCTCCACGACATGCTCACAGTCACTACTCATGCTGTCTTCAAACTCGGGTTGTGGCATAGGCTTCTGAACAAGTGTTGATTTAGCAGCATACTGGCATATGTGTAAGCTGATGTCTTCATGGCATGGCTTGAGGTACAACTTAGCTGGCTTGGGTTTTTTTGGGGTGTTTTTTTTTTTTTTTTTTTTTTTTCCTTTGGTTTCCTGAGTGGGGTGGATAGTCTGTGAAGTATTTCTGGCCTGCTCTGTCTCTAGCTTCAGAATACAGTTCCAGATCTTTATTTTCAAATGAGACATCCAGTTAACTTATGTTCATCGTTGGATCTGCCTGTCTTTTGATCTCATGGTTTTGGCCTTTTATCTGAGCACCATGATTAGATTGCTTTTTGAATGAAATCCAAGTCTTCTGTGCTGCACTTGACAGTTTCCAATAAGCCTACATTTCTGATTCATGGATACCACTGGTATGGAATTTGGCACAGGATAATTTTCCACAGCAGTAAACAAAATGAAAATCCAAAAATCAAAAAGGTTCTTATAGGCAAAGTTTTTTGCCCTTTGTGCTTTTTTTACTCCTTTTCTTTTTCTGTTTTAAAGGCATGTGCAGAACTCAGTTTCCCTGTTACTTTGTACTACATCCCAGTTTCATTTAAGTACAGAAAATACCTTTTCATTCATTCAACCATGAAGCTATTGCTGTTACAAATGGATTTTTCTATAAACATCATCCCATGTAGTCAGGTCTGGATCACATCAAAACAATCTGCTTGAAAAGAGCCGTTGTAATGCCGCCTAACCTTTTGTTTCTCCTTTGCCACCAGAAGCTCTTCTACCTATTAAGTGCCTCAGTAAGAAGTCTTTCTAAATCCTCAAGTCTTATATATCTTTATATCCTTTTTTTCAGTGCATGGTTTGCAACTTCAGCTGCCTCTGTTTTTATATAGCTGATCATCACTTCAGACTAAAAGTGTTTCACAGTGACATTCACGGTCTGTCCAATTTATCCATCCTCTCCGTTCCTTTTGATGGCTGCTCCCATTTTCTGCTTCCTCCAGGTATATGCCACATTTCTACTTGGAAAATTTCAGTGGCCTTTCACAACTCCTCTTCTGCCTGAATCACAATCTCCTTTTTGATATAGCAGCTTTTTTTATTCCTTTGCTTTCTGTCGTCTTTGCAAACTGTGTAACCAACTTCTCTTTTCAGAGATACTCTATAATCCAAGCGGTATCCAATGTAACAGCGAGTGGCTGTGGAAATGCCTTTCTTCCAATTGCAAAATGCGGTGAAACATCTAGGCAGACCTGTGTTGCTTTAAAATTAAACATTAATTCCAGTTATTTAAACCTTTCTTTGAAGCTAACACAAAAACTGATCAATATGTGAAAATATGGTATAGTTTCTGTTTATGTTGCATTTCCTGACTTCTTGGTGTTAAATCAAATAATGCCACTATGGTAAATGTAGATAGGGAGCACTTAAACAGAAAACCCAAGTACAGTGGAGAGATGAGTGCAGAACGGGTCAGGCAAGTGAATAGAGAGATTTTGCCCTGCTCCCACCAGGTGAAGTTGGTGGTTTAATTTTTCCTAGGCTGAGATGAGCATGAAAAGAGTTAATAAACTGTTACAAGACCTTGGCCTGGCAAAGGAAATAGAGATGAATGAATTGGCAGCAGCAGGCTGGTAGAGCGGTAGGAGCTGCTTGAGGAACATGCTGCTTCTCTCAACACAGCAGTGGTGCAAAGTCTTTGAACAAAACTAATCAAGTCTCGCTTGCAAGGAAAAATGAATGTCTAATTTAAAAAGGAAAAAAAAAGAGCTTTTGTTGTGTTTTCCCCTTTATCTTCTTCAGTAAGCACTGTGGTTTGCCAGGAGAAGAGGACATTAGGGGGGCTGTTGGTGGTGCTGAGCTAAGGAGCTGCACTAAAGGGACATGACTTGAGGCTGGAGCACCTCTGCTGTGAGGACAGGCTGAGAATGTTGGGATTGTTCAGCATGAAGAAAAGAAGGCTCCAGAGAGAGCTTAGAGACCCTTCCAGTATCTAAAGGGGCTACAGGAAAACTGGGGAGGAACTCTTTATCAGGGAGTGGAGCGATAGGATGAGGGGGGAAAGGTTTTAAACTGAAAGAGGGGAGATTTGGATTGGATATTAGGAAGAAATTCTTGACTCTGATGGAGGCGAGATACTGGCTCATGTTGCCCAGAGAAGCTGTGGCTGCCCCATCCCTGGAGGTGTTCAAGGCCAGGTTGGATGGGGCTTTGAACAACCTGGTCTAGTGGGAGGTGTCCCTGCCCATGGCAGGGGGCTTGGAACTAGATGATCTTTAAGGTCCCCTGCAACCCAAACCATTCTATGATTCTATAACTTATGGTTAGTAAATCCATGTGTTCCCAGAATCACCAACTGGGCAAATGGGCAATGTCTGGAATGAAAGCTGCAAATGGCAGTGGCAAGCATGGGGCTTGCTTATCACTTGCAGCTCTGTTTAAAGTGTTAACTGATAGTGTAATAGTAAATCAGAAACAAGAATGATAGGGAATTATGATACAGTGATTTTTTTATTTTTTAAAGAAACTGTTGGAAAGTTGAATAGTATCATTTGCCTTTCCAAGCTAAGATATCACAGTTGCCAATTTCTATTAAGACAATTAGTAACTTTTTGTGGGGTGAACTTGCTTTCTTGGCCTGTCTGTTAACATCTCTTCCTTCTTGTTCTTAACTATGTAAGTAAAACAAACGGGATTAAACTTGCATCATCTGATTCAGTGGAAGTTCTTTCCAGCTGCTACCATGTTATTGAGTAATATATCATCAGGATGGTAGTGCATTTGTAATGATGTATTGCACTGATGCATCATTAAGGGAGCTGTATTCCTTGATATATTAGTCAATAATGGTCCTTAGGAGGAAAATATTTTGAATAGTCAAAAGTCCAAAATCCTATTTTACAAGTTATCCATAAATACACTGTAAATGGAAGATACTGATGGCTCATATTCTTATGTTATCTTTCTGTGTGTGAAAGTTTGCGTACCAGGTGACTTGTGAAATCATTACAATCTGTTTTGCACATTTTCCTTACTACAGGCTTCAGTATAAATAGTTATACAGGGAAATAACGGTAGAAGGAGAAGAAAGCATCTGTCTTTGCTGAGCTAAGGAGAAGGGCAGAGAGAGGTCCCTCACAGACTAAGGATGATGTTTTGCCAGCCCAGCTCAGTGTCTGGTGGACTGCTCTCATGGAAGATCCTTGCAGGATTTAGATTTGAAATCTGTATCAGACTGTGAAATGATCCTTTCAATTTTCTATTTAAGTGTTTTTTGAATAGAAACATTCTTGACAGACTGTCATCATTTGTCCCCTCTCTCCAGTTAACATCTTGTGCTGATGATTACAATTTTAGGCTATGGCACAGCTTTGTTACCTATCTAGGTAATTGCTATACCTATAGATGCATCTATAAAAAACAAATTGAAAGGGGGAAGTGGGACTTAATTTAAAGCAGTCGTTACCTTGTGTTGAGTGGCCATGAAAGTGAAGTATGGGAGAACAATTACAAGTGTCAAAAAGTACACATAAATGTGTTTTGTTTACCATTCTTGAAACCCTTGTTTGCACTTTTTCCAATTTTCAAGGATAGACAAAGATACATTTTTCTGTATAGAGATAAGAATTTAACCTTCAATATGTAAATTATTTAACAAGCATCATGACCTTATTAAAACAAGGTGCTTTTCCTCTATTCTTGGCTGTTGAAAGAAACTCCATTTAAGCAAGACTGACAATAAAATGATTGTTCCTCTATGGTTATACAGGCAAATAAATAACTTAGTACATGACTAATCTCATTTTAGGCAAAAATCTTTTCTAGTGAGCAATTTTTCAAATACATTTCTTAATTGGCAAAGATGTGTATATGTTTTTTTCTAAGTTGTGTAATAGCTAGTGAATAAATGGGGAAACATGAAATACCAAAGAAGATAAATATTTGTGAAGTGCCAAAAGGTTAAATTAACATTTATTTGGGACTTTTTACGCCAACATTTTTACAGTGATTTGATAACTATGAATGAAGATTTATAAGCTTTTCTTGCTATTAAGCATTTTGCAGTGAAAGGCTCCTTTTGCAAGCTGGTTCTTTTCCAACATGACCAGTAGCTGCCTTAGTGTTCACATATTGATTGATACCCAAATCTGCCAGACTCATAATTTGGAGACGGTGATGTGGAGTTTCCATATTTGATGTCTCGTCTGTTTGAAGAGCATGAAAATGAGCTTTCACACTATATTCTGACCCACAGAAAGTATAATAAGAGAAAAAAGAGAATTAACTATATCTGCATTTTTTTTTTACTTTTTTTTTTTTTTGGTTGTATAGAACAGGTATCAAGGCTGGAGAACTGCAATTTTGTTGAAACCAGCTTATATGTCTGCTCTTCACTAGACAAACCTGAACCTTTATCCAGGATCCACAGCAGCCTTCTCACAGACAGAAAGTTCAGGTCCAAAGCTAAATTGCAGAAATCCATCTGTGATTAAAATCATATTGAATTGGTCAATGGATCAAAATTATGCAACTTTTCTTTTTTTGAGGATTAATACATAATACTTTATTCAGAAAGTTGATATTGAGAAATAAATTGGGTTCTGCTGCTGATTGAAAACATGAAAGCTTACCTACCTATGTCATGTCAGTCTGCATTTTCAGGTAAAAACTTTATTCCAGAAGAAGTAGAAAAGGAAAACTAAGTTTCTATTGTCAAATTGAAGGTTGGGCCCTAGAAGCCACTGGCAATTCTTAATTGCAGTTTGACCACAGCAAATGTCATGATCCTAGATCTTAAACCAGTTTTGTACATATTCTGTGCAGCTGACACAGTCCTTTCCATTACGTGGCATAAAGAAAAACACGACTGACCACCTTATGGAAGCAGATACAAGAAAAATAGGATAAAATATGCATAATCTGATCCACTTCTGATATGATGAAGGCAGTTTCACTTTTCAAATTTTCTAACTAGTGTACTATAACACATAGAACATATATTTAGTCTGGAAACCCGCATATGGTAGTTCAGGTGGATCTCTGTGACCTGGGAACCCACTCCAGCCCATGGCAATAAGGACCTCTTTTCAGTCTGTTCCAGTCCTCTGTCACCCTCACTGGAAAGAAGTTTTTCCTCATATTTGAATGGAATTTCCTATGTGAGAAAGGGAGATTTGCTGAAAAGATCCAGAGATTTTCAAGACCTACCTGGATGCAGTCCTGAGTAATGTGCTCTAGGCAATCCAGCTTTAGCAGGGGAGTTGGACTAGATGATCTCTAGAGGTCCTTTCCAACTCTGACAATTCCATGATTCAGTACATCATGCTTTCCTTGAATTTCCTGGAATTATCACCTCCTGGGCATAGAAGTCAGTAATAAACCTCAAACAATTCCTCAAATCAGAATGACTGAAATCTCAGGAAAAAAACCCTGATACTTAAAATGAAGTTGATCTCCTTAATTCATATGAGCATCTTTCTTCAGTTGTCCAAGAACATTGCCATTCACTTTTGACAGTCTTGTGGTAGTTATAATTAGTGTGATTCCCAAATTGAAAAGTTGTTCTACAGAAAAAGTCTGAGAAATTTGCCAGAACTATCATTCTTGAAGAAAGTTTTGACTTGATAGTGTCAGCATTTTCTGACTCAAATGATTTGTAGAAACAAAAAAAATCCTGACACCAGATTTATTAATGTTTTCCCTCAGCATCAAGCCAACAGGAAGAAAATTATGATTCAGAGAGATGTATTTGAGACACAGTAGTTATCAAGCTATCCCTGAGGACAGTGTAGTTCTGTACTGGTGTAGGTGTTTTCAAAAAACCCTAGTACAGCTACTGGCGTAACGGGTCACATTTTTCTCTCACCAGAGGCACCGCTACAGAATTTTACTCAATAGTAGTCAAAAGTAATGAAATTAATGCTCATAAAACTGATTTTTTTCTTCTGTTGATTCATGACCTTATAGCTTAAAGAATTTTTGAACTAAATCAACGAATTCTTTTAATCTACTTTTCTCTATTTTCTTTACCACTTAGCAGATGGGATTCAAAAAAAAATTTCATCAGGTTAAAGGAGAAAAAATTGTCCCTGATCAATGTTTATATTTCTGTTTAATTTTGAAATTATCTTTAGTGTCTTGGCTCTCCAAAGCAGATGGGCTGTAGGCTTGCTGTAAATCAACCTTAAAGTAGCTGTCTCTCTTAATGCGTTGGGTTGTAAAATGTAGGTGCTACTTGAATTGCATGGAGTCCACAGTGCATCTTTCCCATTTTTGCTGTCATTTCTTTAGTACTTTTTCACATCATTGTTTGTAATGTCAATGTGACTTAATCTGGTTTTCCTAACAACTGAAAATGTTATCCTATGTTGTTTGCTAAATATTTTGCTTGGTACATTCCTATCACTGCTTCTATTGCAGTGCCTGAATGCACGGTGTTTACCTCCTGCCTTTATCCGAAGCTCTTTTGATTCTGCCTTTTCCCCAACAGCCGTTGCTGCCATTGCCACGCCTAATTAGCAAACAGGTGCCATCCCAAATAAATCAGCATATTGTCTGCTGTTTTAACAGTGTCAGAAGATGACAGCACCAATACAGCTCAGAACCCGCAAATCTGAAGATTCAGCTACAACTGTCCCCTAAGGTTTTCATGATTTTACCAATTTTAGTATTTTAATTGTCATAGTTTGTGGGTTTGTAATATGCTTCTGCCCCTTTTTATCACCGTGGTTTCAGCACTTCTAACGTAGCAGTAAAATAGTTTCTATAATCTGCAGTCTAAAGAGCAGACTGGGAAAGGAAGAACCAAGCTGCATATGGATTACATGAATAACTTGGGACAGAACAGTCTGTGAGTTGTATGAAGTTATTATCCATCCCCTGATTTTGCCAGGAGCTCATAATTCGATGATCTGTTACAGTAAAAGAACTGTATATAGGGACTTTGATCATATGAGTAAGAACTTTCTCTGTTTACAGCAGACAGAATGCAATCCTTAGACTGTATTCAACTTCCTCGTTTTGCTTTTGTTTCCATTGTGCCTTTGGGTCAACTTTGAACTTGATGGTAAAGATTCTAATTCACTATTTTTGGATTCCTGAAGTTGCACAGTAATGTTTCTTCATCACGTCAACAAAGTCATCAGTTTTGTAAGTAGGTCTCCATTTGGTATTTTTAGGAAGGGTTCCATATGTGCAATATAACTGCTAGAACAGATCAGGAAATAAAGTGGAAGCCTAAGTTCAGATCTGAAATTATCACCCTTGAATTTTGCTTGAATTAAAGATAGATTCCTTTACCTATCCTTTTCTCTACTTACCTTGAATGTGTTTCACCAGTAAGCAAGGAGCATCTTGAATGGCTGTAATTTTACCAAAACTTGGAAAAATATAAAACAATAAATAAAGGGGGTTTTGATAAATATTGCTTAGAAGCAGGAATAAAACTAAAAAAATTGGGGGGAAAAGTCACAGCTTTGTGGTAGCTGTAAGGGAAAAAGTTATCCAGATCTCCAGCAAAGTTATACGAATCAATCCTTTGCAGGTGACATAGGAACTGAAGTGAGGGGGAGGAAAATGTGTGCTCAGCTACTATGAAAATGGTGTTAAGCTGCTACAGTTCAGCTGTTGTTGTTGGTTTTTTTTAATTGTAATTATTCAACCATATTGAAAAACAGTCTTTGGATTTTTTAACTTTTGTAGCTTTCTTTGAGGAAAAATCATACTATTTCTTACTAACAAAACCTCATATTGACATTCCTCTCTTTTTCCAAAGGTTTACCTGTTTTTACTTGCTCATGCATTGAGCCAATCTTCAGGGAGAATTAATATATTAGATATACCAAGCTAGCTCATTTTTCTTCTGTCACTTTTGCCATGATTAATGATAGCAAAAGTGTGTTTAACTCTGTTCCAAATGACACTTCTGGTATTGCTCAGTGCTTCGATTTTTTTTGAGTCTGTTATCATTAACTAAAAATAAATTCAAGTTAAACTGCAAAGGCAGATAAAACTATTTCCTTCTCTTTCTTGTTTATTCTTGTTTTGTCCTTTTGGAATGACTGCATTTATGCATTCAAATAGGTTGAACATTTCCAGCAACTCTAAGAATTATGCAATCAAGCAGCATTTAAGCTTACTGTATTTTATAAATATAGGATGATATATTGGTGTCTTCTTTAAGTGGGCAGTTTCAAACTCAGGATTTTTAATGTACTAAAAGAGCTCTGGGCCCTGAGGTGACTGGGAAATGAATATCTGTCTCCCATCTGATAAACCAGCTTTAGAGAGAATCAATAGCTAAATCTGTCACGTGCTTTTATAACAATATGCTGCCCTATAATGCCACAGAGAAAGTAGCCAGGAAACCATTAAGTACAGGAAATACTTTTAACCGGGTTTCTCGTAAACCAGAAAAAAAGGGTCAAAGGGGAGGAAGGATAGAAAGGGGTTGTTGATAGAATTGCAAAGAAAGAGTTTTAGGGCTCGGAGTGCCCTTGGGTTCTATGTAAATCGCCTCCTTGCAGAAGGGCCCCTCTGGGTCCCTGGGACCTCTTGGGCTCTATTTATGACCTTTAGATCCTCTCAGGAGGTTAACGAATAAGAGCAATGTAATGACTATCACTGATTTTTCCCTTCTTTTCTCTGTCACGAATGTGAAATGATTTTAGATTGTATTCCTACCAGTAGGTGGGGGTATAAATTCCCACCACTGATCAGCAGGAGAGCAAGAATTTCCAGTATTTATTTAGACAGTACTGAAGAGCTTTGAAAGAAGTGCTCAGTAGGTGTATACTTTCAGTTCTCATCATAATAAGACCATAGTAGATTGATAGATATTATCTTTAGTGAATATTTACAACACACAGTGAGGGTCTCCTGGTTTTGAGTCGCTGCAAAGCAAAACTACCTATTATCAAAGCATATTATTTCATAAGCAACCTGCCCATCAACCGGCTAGAAAGAGGAAAAAAAAAATGCATTATTAATGCAGATTGGTAATACTGTGTGAAAACTGTTCAGCCACTGTGAAAACTGCTCATCCACCAACAGGCAAAAAGAAAATTTGAATTATTAATGTGTATTATTAATTCTACCCAAAATCCCTTAAAGGGAAATGAAAAGTTTCAGCGTTTCTTTTGAAGAGATTTTAGAGTGGTGAAACCAGTATATTCATAGCAACTGTCTACAGCGTATTAAAAGAACATAAATAATGAATGAGTTATGGAGCATCATCCCACAAGTAAAGCAAAATATGCATTGTTAAAGGATATTATTTGTATTAAATGAAATCCCAAGAAAGATGATTTAGGAACTGGAGAGTGACTGTCTTTTGCAGACTTACTGAATAATCAATGGACAAAATGAAATCATATATCATGAATGTGCTTTATCTGTCTTACCAGCTTGGCGTTCAGAATTTCAAAGTCCTGTTTGAAAAGTGATTGGACTCAGTGGAAGTTACTGTTTGTGTCGCAGTGATGATGGGTCAGAAGTCGAATATGGTGCCTTCAGTTGTTAAGTGTTGCCCATGGGGTCAGGGATGTATATTGCTGAAAGAGGAAAGAAGGGGAAGAGAACCAGTGTGGATTGGCAGACAGATTGCTTGTCAGATTGATGCAGAACTCAGTTGTTTATGTTAAGAGTGTACAGCTATATTTTTCTTCTTTTTTTTTATGACAAGGTACAGGAAAATAGATAGGAAATATGGAAGTTAATGTAAAAGATGAAGGGTAAAGCAATGTACCAGTTGGACTTCATCCT
Source organism: Tringa tobata (assembly GCA_033628505.1). NCBI lineage: Eukaryota > Metazoa > Chordata > Aves > Charadriiformes > Scolopacidae > Tringa > Tringa tobata. Next base: position 108,385 of record JAHREE010000176.1, on the reverse strand, counting down.
TCGTTAGTTTGTGCTTTTGCTTCAAAAAGCTTTTCCGTTTTCCCTGAGGTTTAGGGGATGTGCCTTTGGCTTTAGTCGTAAAGCAGAAACAAACACGCACAATGTCCTATTTACGTCATCTTTGAGACTGTAGAGTACATAGCCCAAGAGCTTCAGCAAAGCTATTAAAACTATAATCTATGTCAAATATGCTAGGTCAAGAAAATAAATTAGATACATTTTATGTCACAGAATCTCTTGGTTTCAGGTCACTGAGCCCATTTCTTAAAACATGATACATATTTAAGCCTGTTTTATAGTATTTGAACACGTTATCAGATGTACGCTGTAGATCAAGCCTAACAATGGTTTACTGAGTCATAGCGTCATTATTGAATATCTAGTCTGTTCTGTCAACAGAAGTTTCAGATGGGAAAACTCAAAGGCTGGATTTGGTCTGGTATTTGGAAGCCCAAAGGTGACAGTAAGTATGTAAAGCAATTTTTCAGAGCATGGTTGCTGCACTGACACTGGAGTTCATGGCAGCTCGTCCCAGTGCATGGCCTAAAAACCCCACTAGAAGCATACGTGAGTAGGTCTGTGTAAAGCCCAGGTGACATGGGCTGATCCGTGTAGTTACTCATGTTCAGGTGAAATATGTTCCTAGATCTGGAGCAGTAGCATTTTCTGTGTCTCTCTGCATTGCCCTGACACTGCACCAGCTAATGGCTGGGTGTGACACTTCCTTTGCCTATAAAGTGGTTCTATTGATCTAGTAAAAAGGATTATTTTGAGGGTGAATGTGGTCTTATCCAACCTTGTGAACTTTTTACTCATCTGCATAGTCCCAGAAGAGATTATCTATCTTTCTATCTATGGTATCTATGGTTGTCATCCACCCTATGGCTGAGTGCTCACCTGAGTCTTCAGTGCCTTTATCCTCTCAGCCTGGGGAGACCAAGACAGGGAACGAGTAAACAGATTTTGGAAGGTTATTGAGGAAGTTTATGTTGGGGAAGTGCAAAAACAGTCTCAAGATGTAAGATTAGTGTTGCAGTCACTGCCCTGTCTTTGCTCTCCCATGAGGAGTGCCCATGGAGCAAGGGACAGCAAGAGAGGGAGGATCCAGCAGCGGGTTACAGCAGAGGAGCGGGAGAGGATGTGCAGGGTCAGCAGCATGTTCCTTCTGTCACACACTCAGGGGCTGAAGAAAGATCAGACTTTTCTTTGAAGCTGCATTCAGCCATCAAATCTTTTATCTTCATCTTAAATTTGGCTTGCAGACTTATTTTGGTTACATTGTTGAGGACAAAAAAATTTATTATTATTTTTAAATATAGAAAGAAACTCCTTTACCCAGCAGATTGTCTAAGCTTTAAAAGACACAACACATTTTAGCTTATACACTCTTGTTTTTGCAGACCTGAACAACTGCAGAACAGATGGTTCAGCTGGTAATGGAGGTAAAAGGCTCTGTAGATTAAAAAATTGTTGGCTATTTTTATTCTATTTCTGCTTTGGCGTTTTGCCTCATTTTGCATCATTGTATATCATACAAAATTGAGGCATTTCTGAATGTTCTTAACTTTTTAAACTCCTTCTAATGATGCATGGTTTATTCTGTGTAGGAGACCAGACAGCCTCAAAAGTGCAAGTTGACCCAAAGAAGTAAAGATATGGAGTTAAAATGGGCTCTCTCTGGAATTTCTGATTAAATGAATATTTCTTAGGAGTTTTTCTTCTTCCATTAAAGTCACTTGCCCTGAACAGGCTGTGATAAGCATTTGCTCCTTGAAAATATTTTTGTCTCAACACACATACGAACAAGTGTAATATGGACATAATTGCTTTCTATGTCAGTTAACTTTTGTTACCAAATTATTTAAGGGAGTTAAAAAAAATCATAGGTTATCTTCGTGCTGTGCTCATGGTTGATGTCGACTTAAAAAACACTTGATTGTTTTGCCGTCCTTCAGAACAATGTCTTGCTCCTTTCAGGCTTCTCAGGTGGGCCATTACAAGGTACCTGTAAATCAAACCCCAAAATGTTTATATATGGCAGTCTCACCAAAATCTGTGGGACTGGTTATGTGTTTGAAGTGAAACACCCACTGATGTGTTTTGTTGAATCACTGTCTTGGTCTGAAAAGCGATGGGGGTGATCTCTGTCCTGGTGGTTCTTGTGTGCAGGTTGGTTCCATACAATATAAAATCACAGCTACAAAGGGAGGGCTTTTCTGCATATTCAGCTGCTCTGAAGACTGCACTGATCTTTGAGATTCATCAGATGTTTTTTTAATGTGTTGACCCGGGTGTTAGATTTTCTTAGTGTATCCACTGTATTAATGCCAGAAACATGGGTAGATTTTGCAGCAATAATTAATTGATTACAGCAAAGAAGCTGCTCTTAGGTTCTGTAGAGATTAAATTTAAAAATAGAACTTAGAACTCCCTTTTTCTTTTGAGGAATCTTCAGCTGCCAGTCTTCATCTCTCACTATATGCCAAAGAGACCCTTCTCACTTGCTGTGCTTGGAGGGAAGCGGCTCCTCAAGCTCAAGAGTGGTCTGTGGTTGGAGAAATAGAGTCTAGAGACCCTCAAAGAAATGCCTGCTTTGACTCGTGTGCCTGCGGAGAAGGTCTGGCTTGTCCTCAGTGTCCCTACACAAATCTTTCGCTTCACTCGCATCTTTCTCCTCACCATCTGTACTGTCAGTTGTGTTTGTTTCCTCTGTTTTCAGTGGGTACCGTTTTTTAATGATCAATGTGATATCCACAGGGACAGTATTCAAGAAATCTCAATTCTTACAACCTTCTTACCTTAATTGAGTGTTTATCTCAGCTATTAAATATTCTTGAGAGTTCTGTTATAGAAAAACCTTGAGGTCCTTATTAAATGTAGTGTGTGTGGTCTGTTTGTTTATCTGCCACAGAAGGAAAATGCACACAAGTGTTTCATGTCTCTCTGCTTATGTGCAAAGGTGAGAACTAGGATGCAACTATGACAGGTGCAATGAAATTGGAAGCAGGCAGAAACTGTTTTCCTAATGTTACAAATGTACATATGCTTTTATGGGTACAGCACAGACTGACTTGCTGGCTAATGTGAAGGGTATTTTGATTAAAGATATTCTGCAAATTTAAGGAAAAAAGGGATAATTAAGGTAAATCCTCAATATTGAAACTGTAAGGTTAGCAAGACTTTTGAGTCATATGAAGCAGACACAGGCAGCTATTCAACTTGGTTCTGGAGCCCTGGGTCACAAAAGATTTGAAACTGCTTTAAATTACAGTGCTGACATGGTAGTCTCTAGAAAGGCCAAGAAAAGATAGATTCTGTGGGTAGGGATGAAATATTTTAGACAAGCTAATTACCTCATGCAGAAAATGAGTTACCACTTTATACTCGAGGCATCCTTATAAATTGTTTCCTACTTTAGGATTCATTTGCAGTTATTTTCTTCATTCTGAATTAAGGTACTTTGCCTTATGAGCACTGACTAGTGCACACAAGTTAAGCTTCCCAGTGTCAGAAATCAGACCTGTGGGTGCTGAAAGAACATAAAATTGCTGAGATCCCAGAGCCTGTGCTTTTATCTAGAAAATGCAAAAGATAAAAGTGGAGGCTGTAATCTGAAATGTAAGGTTCTGCCTGGGAACCACTAAAGGGTGAATACAAGAACTGTGGTAATGGTGTGCTTCTCTACCTGCATCACATTGTGTGTGTGTGTGTGTGTGTGTGTGTGTGTGTGTGTGTATCTGAGGTTGCAGTATGTAGTGAGGAAAAACTCAGAAACAGTGAGTTAGAACCTGAAATGAGAAAAGACTCTGTAGCACAAGGACTGGACCAGTGAAATTGTTTCAGTGGTTTAGCTGTGCTGGTCCTCACCTAATAGGGATACTCATTGGTGACATCTGCATTTCGGAATATACCAGGGTAAAAATCATAGTCAAGATCATCAATGAACCAAGTAAAAGGTATCTATTAGTAACATGAGTCAATGAATCAGTGTTAGGCAAAATTTTATCGCTTTTTCCTGCTAAGCTTTTGACATGATATTCTAATATTCAGGTGATTGCAATTTGTTAAAGGACAAAACAGAGATGATAACATTATCTTAAGGAACTGGACATGAAAAAAGGGATATTAAAAACTGGCTTACAGTGGTTCCTAGTGTACTGATTTGTCTGGGTTCAAGGGTATTTTTTGAAGGAATAATGTAATTATTACTGGCAGTGATAATGTTGACAATAAGGCTGATCCTAGAATGATAATGGAAGATAAAGGGAGCTTGGAAGTCATTTGAATAATTGGTTTGAGAAATGCAAAATAGGTAACCAACAATTTAAATAAATGCAGATAATAAGTAGTGAGTTTGGGGATTTCCATTAGTCAGAATACAGAAGAAAGACTAAAAGGTTTAAAAGGTTAATTATTCAAAAAAATAAAAGGAAATGGCCTAAAAGAAAAATAGAATGAATAGAAAATTACTGAAGTATCAAGTTAACAAAATTATCTTACAGTTAATAGATTGAGCTCTCTTTTAAACTGAGAACATATGTAGAAAATAAGCTTTACTGTTTCAGGATGAATATGTTGAATTGTTTGCAAGAATATGGTGAGTCAAGTAGCATGGAGAAAGTTCACAAAAGTTGCAGTGTCTAGATTTCAGTGATATATTTGTACAGAATAGCAATGAGATTTCATGGCTTGAAATCATCTGTGGGTCATAAATTTGTGGGATGAATCCCATTGATTTTCCATTAGGACCCAAAGAAAAGGTGCTAGGAAGGAATAACAAGAACGTTCAGAAGACATTGCAACTACGGTTCCAAGAAAACTCAGTTATGTAATCCGTGCTCGCAGTCAGTGGGATATGCATTCCCAATAAATAAAACTTCATCCTCATTTTAAGTGCTTCTGTTGAGATAGGGTAGGGTGACAGGTAGTGGTGACAGTTAGGCTTGTTATTGTCAGTGTCAGTGTCATTAACCAGATACAGACCACATCCGTATTCACAACATCGTCTCTCCTAGTTGCTGGTGTGAGTGACAGATCCAAGGCCTTTGGGCTTCATTTAGGTATGTTTTTGTAGACTAAGACTTCAGCTCTAGTACACTGACATAGTTCCACTGAGTACACCACTTAACTCAGAATCTCGAGCAGTGGATGTAGTTTAACCTATCATCTTCCAAGGAAGGATAGATGAGTTCCAGCCTTTGACTTGAAATGTTGATTTTTGGAACTCAAGAGTCATTGTTGACACTCTCACTGTATTTCCCCCCCACCTTTAATTATAGCTGGGATCTAACTGTAAAGGAGTGTAAAACAATTATAAAAGCAATCATAAAAATGCTTTTTCTACTGTGTTTCTGAAATGTTGTTTGAGATCCCTGCAAGCCCATGCTCTGAATTGTAGAAAAGCAAAGGGACCAATTGTATAGGTGAACTGAATAGCAAATAGCAATGTTTAGTTTGCTGAAGTTCTTATGGCAACAGAACTAAGTCATTAGTAGTTGTCGTTCACTTGCTCTTAACAAACAGCACGTAAAAGAACAGGGATGAAGGAGGAGAACTGCCATTAGAAACAGAGCTTTTATTGTCTTCTGTGTTCCAGTCCCTTGTTTCATCCTCTGTTCTTCCGTTCCTTTCCTACTCTGCTGCAGTAAATATTGATTTGTGGTCAGGAACAGCAAGGGCTTTGCCTGTGCACATTCTGATCTCATCAGAGAGAGAGGAATTGGAAAGGGCAGCCCTTAATGACATTTTCCTGAGCCCAGAAATTACTCTGATATTTAAAAAAACCAGCATTATGCTGAAAAACGAAAATAGCTGTCATTGGGAATTAGAGGAAGACTTGTGCTGCTGAAGAGTTCTTAAAGGTGGAACTCTCAAAAAAACTCCTCAAGTACTACATAAATTGTCTAGTACTACTAAGAACACCTTTATTTTATTTTTAAAACATAAATGTAAGTAATGGAGCTGTGTATTAGAGTTGAGGGGGAGGAGGTGATGGACAGGAAAGAGATATCAATTTAATTAGCAGCGTAAAACTTATGGATTACAAGTATGATTCCATAGTCTTGCCTACTGGAAAGCTGCAAGGTAGTGTTCTTGAAAGTCAGGTCAGGGGCCTGACACCACTCTCAGTGAAGGTGGAAATAACAATGTTGTTTTAAGGTTTGTTGTTGGGCTATTGCATTGTTTTACACACAGTTGGCCTCCTGGGTTTTTACCTTATTAAAGTACGTGGCAAATAGACCATTCCAAGCGTGTGCCCATATACAGTGTGCTGCGCAGGGAATTGCCCGTCTGTCATCAGCTGGAGAATGATCCAGATCAAACATTGACACTTCGGAATTATGACAGCTTATGCTGGATAAATGGAAAATTCTTGCTTACAGCAGAGACTTATTTCATCTATTTAAATGTCATACCAGTGCTGTTAGTATTCGGGGGTTCAGGGAAGGTCAGGTTCTTGGCTACTTCTTGTCTGACCTCCCAAAACACAAGCTGGAAGTCAATCTCACAGCTCAAATGGTCAGATAACCACACACAAGCAACAGTGATTTCAAAACCTTTATGATGAAGTACATCATTTGTTATTTGATTTCTTTCCAAACCCATCTATATTGCTTAGAAATCTCAGTTTTGTATCTTAATCAGTTTTCTTATCTTCATCAGTAACAACAAACTAAGGAGTCTTTCTCAGGAGAGCCAGGCCAGTTGGCTTACAAACAGATGCACATCTCATTTTAGCGTCAAACCAGAATGCGTAGTGCAACAATACTAGAAAGATGTATTTAGTTTAATCAAGATTCTAGAGTTATATTCATGAGAGCAATTAGGCCAGCACTTTATACTGGTATTCCATTTGTTAAAGAAAGATTTGATTTAAGGAGATAGTTAACTGTATTTCTGCCTTTAGGTACGGTGATGTTGTTAAATATGGGCAGATGCCCAACTGCTTATCAGTCCCCAGCTGCCATCAGACTTCTTACACTTCATTGGTTTTAATTTTCCAAGAAAGCATATACCTGTCTTCATGCACATCTCTGCTGTTCAGTTGTAGTTGGTTTCCTTTGCTTCAGTTAGTCTGAAACTTGGGCTGGTGTCCATCTTTTTGTGTGAACCGTCTCAAACAATTAATAATCATCTCCCCCCAAAAATCAGAAACCAACTGGGAGAGCTTTATTACTGCCTACGTCAGGAGCTCCAGTACTCAAAAAGAATAGTCGAGGTGTTGGTGACTTAAAAGGCAGGTGCTGGTATAGCAGGAGGTAGGATCTGTGGTCCAACAACCTTGAGAAATTAGTGAAGAAGGAAAGATGAAGCCACTGTTAAGGAAAAATTCATTAGGTAACGCTTTTGTTTCTGATGCATCAATGGATGCAATTAAATTTTTGGCAAGAGCAATGTTATTAAGCATTTTGTCCAGAAGGTTATTATAGCTTGAATTGAGTGGCTGGACACCCAAACAACTATTGTCATCACAACATACAGAAGAAATGTTGGCTGTTTAGCAAAGTGCAAGACGAAATGCTGAAAATGCTGACCTCCCAGTGGGGTACTTCAGGCTGGCTGCCTGTCGGAGACTGGTGTTACCAGTCCTACCCTGTGTGAGGGTGGAAGAACCTGCTTCCATGGCTGGGATACAGCCTGACCTGAAGGGACAAAGTGCAGACATGGTATATAATTATTCCTCTATCAGGTAAAATCTTTCATTCAATTATCCTGCATTCTACACAAAAACAGCCAGGACAAAAGGAAAAGGAACACATTACTTCTGCATGCAATTAAATCAGGTCCTTTTTATAAAATACAGATTCTTCATTTCTTATCTGACTTCAGTGACAGAGACCTTAGATAACACAAATTATGCAGATTTGCTTTTGGAGTCTATTGTTTTTTTCCTTTTCTATACCACAATTGTGTCTTTTAAAGAAAGCTCATTAAAATGATAGGTACTTTGAAGAAAAGATGCGGTTATAACTGTTTCACACCCTCTTTGAACAGCCTGAAGTGTTGTTTGTTGCCCACCAAAAGTGATGGATCTCTACAGGGATGGTTTAGTGCCACTGCTCCTTGTGCAGCTGAGTGTAAAGTAAGTGAATTGCAGAGCACAGTCATAGATCTTGTTATATGCTAAACATTTCAAAAGGATGCTTGGCTGTTTAGTGTGTAGTTTTGTTGCCCTTCCAAGAAGAAAGTTTTCCTTCTCTTATGTTCATGTAGAGTAATTATTTTCAAACCGAGGTAAAGGATATTTAATTCACTCTAGTTTAGATAATAAAGGGTAAAGAAAAAACTTTTCTGTTTTGTAAGAATAAGTTACAAAGTAAGACAAATAAATACATTGTTCAGCTGAAACAGGTCTTTGTTTAGAAGCTTCAGGACTTCTCATGAACTTGAAGGGTACAGCCAGCCCCTCCGCAGAGCTTTGGTTAAGAGTTTAGCTTAATAAAACGAATCATCAGGGTACTGCACAGTGGTAGGTGGCTCTGAGCCTGATAAACATGTATTACTTGTCCTTTAGATGTGGTTTACAGAATAACATCTTGCTTTCCTTTCAGTTTAATAAAAGGAAGGTATCAAAGCATTCTTCTGGGGATTTCCCCTGGCTGCGAGACTAATTAACAAGAGTAGAACTCTTTGTATCATAACTTTAGACTTTGCTGATTATATTAATCAAGGAAGATCAGCAAAGGGTTTTCTGTTGTTTTCTTTTGGGGCTATTTACTTACTTACTGAATTAAGTGAGATGGAAATCAGACATCTTCTGGTTCTGGTGGTCTGCCTCCTTCCGTACGCAGGGATGTACATTCTCTCACCTCTTTGGTGCTTTCCCTGGTAATTCACTGGGTTTTTTTTTTCACTAATCTTGCTAAATACTATACCATAGAGATTAAAACCAAATAGTTACATGAAAGTAACTTCAGTAATAGGAGTCTGTTCTTAAGAACACAGAAAGAGGAAGGGAGACATATTTGCGGCAGGAAAAGGACTGAAGATTGCCCTGCCAGGAGGGTTTCTCACTGAAAGAGTTTGACAACCAGGTCATGTGACAGCCTTGCTGCTTCTGAGATCAAAAGAAAAAATCATACATGAGTAGATTTTCAAGAAGGGCCATACTTTGTGGAAAATCCCTAAAACACCACAGATTTTCTTATTAAAAACCTAGCATTTATTAGACGTGCAGACAGACATCATCCTCAGTTTGTACAGGTTGAGGCGCACGGACTGTGCAATGCTGCAGTGACTCTTTTTGTTAATGTAATGGGCAACGTAACTAAAGACTCACTGTGAACCATCGTAGCTTCAACTTTTTGAGTAGATTGAGTGATAGCTTTACTGACTTGACCAGAATGAATCCAGCATCGCAACATACATGTATCAACAAATGCACTGAGGAAATTCAGTGTGAAATACACTTGCAGAAATTTCAGTTTGCTCCCAAACTTTTTTTTTTTGAGAGAAGAAGAGAATGAACTGACTCTCACGTAATCTATATCCGACCTCAGTCATTTACAATCTAGTAATCCCAACAAACCACAAAGCCTGAAAAATTTCTTTCCTGTTAAGTCTCTCCTAAAAGGAGATTTGCCATCCATACCATCTTACTATTAGCCAAATATATGTATATAAAAAATATCTATTTCTTGGAAAGGTTATCTCTGCTGAAATGTTAAAGGCTTTATCTCAGTATCAGTATAAGTAATTATGGCTTTTAATGCTATATGTGCCTCAAAGATTACTGGAGATAAAGAACACTTTTACTTTCAGTTTTCTTCTTTTCAATTTACTGCTCACAAGAAAAGCAGCCTCATAAGTTTAGGAAGAATATAAGTGCTCATTGTTGGCATGAATTTAAATTCTTGTAATCATGAATTTAAATCCAGCAGTGCTGCCGAAGAAACAACTCTTAATAAATTAAACATATTCATTTCACTTTACCGGATTATTAAAACACTTAAATATTATTAGCCAGATAGCCTAAGAGCAGCAGGTTTCTGTATGGAAATGTGTGCAGTGTAAGGCTTGCAAATAGTCCCAGTAGATGGAGGAAGCTTAGTCATTCTTTCAACTTATTCCTCATTTCTTTCTGAATTCTCTGTGTAGCACTCTGGATTTTTCTTGAAATTAATTGTTTTAATTATGGCAAATGGCTTGAATGGCTTCTGTGTGAAGAAAGAATTAAAACTGTGGGACGGTTTAGTGCAGAGAGGGGACATAAAGAGGGCACAGGATGGAGATATACAAATAATGAATTGCACATACAGAAAGTAAATCTGGCACTTTCACTTATCTTTTCTTATAATACAAGAACCAGGGGACTTATAATGAAACCAAAAGGCAGCAAAATTAAAACCATTAAAGAAAATAAGTATTTACACAAATGCATAATTAACCTGTGGAATTAATTCCCGCAAGAGTTCAGTGAAGCCAAGAGCTTAGTGGGGTTCAGAAAAGGATTAGACATTTATATGGATAATGGAAACATCTGTAGTTGCATTGGATGGCGCGAAAAGTATAAAGGGAATGCGGGACCGCAGCTCCTGCTGAAGCCGGTGACAGGGAGATGAAGTGTATAAACCCTCAGGCAAACGGCACCGGCAAGCCAAAGCTGACACAGGGAGGAAGAAAATGACTGAGGTAGGGAGTAACCCTTCAATAATTGTTCATTTCTCTTAGGTAAATTGTGACAGTTTCATTTCCTTTTGAAGGAGATTGCACTGAGGTGAAGTGATGTGAAAACGGTATACAGTTGTCTACTCATTTTACCCCAACTGAGCCAAAGAATAGAGGTTGTAACATCAGGGGAAAATTAATTCAGAGCAAACTGATTGTTGCTATCGTATACAGTTGTTATCACAGTATTCCTAAAGAAATGCATGATAAATAAATATAATTCACCTTTGAGAACCAGATTAATTTTCCAAGTCAGTTGAGATGTGGTGTGAAGGGAACTGTATGGAGGCAGTGTTACTGGTACTGAATCACTGTCTGTGCTGTTTTGCCCATCCAGTGTTTTAGTGTATTGAATTTTTCTGAGGCGCTAATATTTTAAATCCTGTAATAACATAATTTCTACAGACATAAGTTGTCCACAGTTCATTGAGTTCCTAAAATAATCCATGTTAGCTTTTCTTGTCAGGGATCTCTGCCAATATTATGGAGACCAAGGCAATTTGATGACCTACATGACATTATTATTAAGCCTATTTTCCCCTTTGCTAATAATAATATTATCTGAACTAGGTTCTTGAAAGCTCTCTAACCAGTGCATGCAGGGACTTGTCTGCTATAAACACAGATGTTGTGGAAATGTAGCAGACATATGGTCGGTCGGAGGTAGATTTCCATTTCAATTTCGTTCATTAACCTTTTCAGGATCCCTGCCAAAACCAGCCCAAGGTATTTTGACCCCTCCATTGATGGTCTTCATTAACCCACTTGTGTGAGAAGACTTTTTCAGTTGTTGATCATTATTTTGAATCAAAGCAGGAATTTCATCTCTGAATGCCAGGCATCGCAAAGGGTTTCTCATTCATGCTCAGTTGATTTTGCAGCAATCTTAACTGTTTCCCAGACCATTTATTTATGACCTGTTTCATTCTGGATGATACTTGAAAGCTCTGAAACATGACAGATACCATCTAAGGTAGGTCAGTACCTTTTTTTTTTCCCACAGCTGGATGTCTAAACTCTAATTTGTGTTACTGCTTGAGTAACACAAAGTCTGAATGCTATCAGCATTTGTAAAGCCAATATTTTAACTTCGAGTAACAAACAACTTGTGTGTTGGAAATTAAAACAAATCTTACTCGCTGTTTTACTGTAGATTTTTAAGATTGTTTTTAACCAGTTTTTGCACTTACGGTGCAAATTTTTAGAGGAGTTAAAAATAAGATTCCCGAAGTCCTTGGACCTAGAAGCCTTCCCTGAGTTTGAAATGTCATGATTATAGACAAGATAAAGAAAACATACTTAATGAAAGCTCCTTGCAGACATCTTGTACTTTATCCCTGCAGACTGTAGCATTCAAATAGCTGCTGTGAGGACCATTTCCACTACAGACCTTGCTCCCATGCTTGCTGGCCCTGGGCTGCCCACCCGCTCTCCAGCACAGTGACTGTCACCGTCCTGCTTGGCCAGGGGTCATCTGCTGGCTTTGTAGTCTGTGTTGCAGAAGCTCACTTCTACGTCTGGAAGAGTTGCCTTTAAAAACTCCAAGGTGTTCTTGCTTACAGCTGCCAAAAACATACTGGTAACACCTCATTATAAGTTATATTTATACACAGGCTGACATTGAGGGAGCATGTACAGCTGAGTACTCCTTTAGAGCATTGTCTTCTTTAAACTCATCTTTAACGTGTTCTTTGTTTGAGAGCTCCTTTTGTAATTTACTTGAAGCTGAATTATGAAAGAATCCTGATCTAAATGAGTCACTGTCCCGCTAGAAAGAATGTGACAAATATTAAATATTCTTATGTAGCTTGCAGATCTGAAAGTAAAATTCATTCTTTTCCTTTCATGATGTTTCTTCCTTTATATTCTGATGACTCATTTGGTGAAGAATCATGGTGCCAATTTTTTTCCTCTTCCCAAAGCTAACAGGTGTTTCCTGGATTTGCCTCATCTGTTACGAATCACTGTTGAGTCCAATTGGAAATTTTCCATTCAATGGTCAGGCAGGGCCCTGCACATTGGTATTCTGCACCTGGTCCCACCATACCCAGTCCACCCCCAGCATCATAGTTGAGTCTGGCTGGTCAGTGCTTGACAGCTGGTTCATCAGCTCCACAGCACTGTCTGTGCAGGGTGGATTTATTGTGCAAAGAGCCCAGGGCACCTGTATCACATTATGTAAATGTAACCACTTCTGCCCTAAGATGTTGTTTACTGTGGGAATGTGATTAAAAGCAGGTACTAGTTCTGAATTGCTTCCTTTTCTAAAGAGATCAACACTTGAAAACAGTAACATCAACAATTATCCTTAGGCAAGAGTTTGTTTTTTTGCAGTGCAGTGCAAGCTTATTTTAAGAAGGTTATGTTGTCCAAAGTCTCGTCTTTTTAAACTAAAATGCTCTGCCAGAACAAGATGTATGAGTAGATTATTCAAAATACAACACACGTACGAGTTCTCCTCAGTCTTTACTTTGGCAGACTGTGTTTACACACATCTAAAATCATATGGAGCAAAACTATCCCCATTTGGTAGGAAATGCCAAACGGCATTTGACAAACATTAATTTGGTTCAATCTGATTGTAGTGCAATATTTTATTTGCAAGATGCTCAGACCTAATTAAAAAATATTTTTGATATATTAATATCTTGTGGAAAACATCAGACTCCTCAAATTGTGATCTGATAAACTAAGAACCCAGCACAATCAGACCCATTTAAATCTGATGCTATAGGAGCAGTAATTGCCATAATGCTGAGAAAAAAGGATTAAAAAAAAGATTTGAGTCCACTTTCTATTCTGTTCTGTTTCGTTTTGTGATTAATTTTTTTATATTTGAATTGTCTCTAGGAAATGTAGGGAAATTGATTTATTTCAAATTTGCATAATAATTATATTTCAGAACTTTAAAAAGAGAGAGTAGTATATCAATTCATCCTCATCTTGTGAAACTGATATTGTGATAAAAATATAATTCTGGTTTTGCTATTATTCATCAGTGCAACAATTCACCTCCATTTAATGAAGCAGTTAACACCCTGACTTTGTCTTATATACCATTTTAAAGACTGCACAGGTAAATTCTTGACCTTATAGAAAAGTTAGTACTAGCTTTAAAATTTCTAAAACTTCAAAAATTTCATAAAACTAAGTCCACATCCTTTGGATGGATTGGATTTTGAGAAGACTCAAAATAAATAGAAAAAAATGCTTGCATCCTACATCTTTTAAATAGACTAATGGGAAGACCAGACTTTAAAGAAATCTAGTGAGTCAATTGTCAGTTTAACAAATCATTTCCATGCTCTTAGAGAACCAGTATGAATTTGCTTGAAAAACAATGCTATGCTCCTTGAATTTCATCAAGCAGTGGAAAGGATTAAACAGGGTAAAGAACTCATGTAGGGTATAAGTTTACTCCCAGTCCGGTGGACAACATAACGACTATTTCTATCATTTTGAGTTTTTTAAGTTATTCCTATTTTTGATTTGTTAATATACTGCTGATCCTGCAACTCCGTATTGTCACTGGCACTGTGAGTGAAGGCGATGGGATTAGTCTCAGGAGAACGTGGATAGTGTAGGTACTTTGCAAGTTTCTTTACAAAATAAAATCACTGGCAAGGTTAATTAGAAACAGAGATACTTCGCTGTAGGTGTAGCACTCTTGAAAATGTGCTGATGCAGATGAGGACACTGACAGACTTACTACTATGGCTGATTATATAAACCTTAATTATTATATAATTCAATTCAATATAAATAAGACCTTCTTGGTATAATGGCTCTCTGCCACTTGTGATTAATATTTCATTAGGCATGAAGCCATGAAAGCACTTAAGCAGGTGCTCAATTTTAGCCACTTTAGTCAATTATACTTAGAATTAGGCATATGTTCCAATGCTTTGCTTGACTGGACCCCTATTCCCCAAAGCCAAGCTGACCTTTATGTATGTCATTTATATCAGTGAACGTTTTTTGTATTTGTTATCACTAAGGATTAGAAATAAGAAGTTGTCTTATTTCACTCACAATTTATACGTTGTCATGGTTTCTAGGAGTAAGTATCTTATGATTAAAAGGATGCTTTTTCCTAAAAGCCTTGCTTCTCTTGTATCCTTTGACTATCCAGTTGGCAATCACATTAATACATTATGCATTATCAGTGGTTAGAGAGACAAGCCTATGAATTGTGTTTGGCTGTTGCTAGAGGGTAAAGTTTTCTAAAGCTTTTTCCCTTGTAGTAAATAAATTAAAATAGTGATGCACCATTTCCATAATCCAGCAGAGAAATCTCACCCATTATCTTCTTCATGTGCTGGTCTTTGCATCACCAGCAGGTTTTATACCTATTTTAATTACTTTTGATTTGCCAGTATTTCTAAAGATACGAGAAACAAGCAATTGAAAATCATAGCCTGAAAATGCAAGCTTAAAGTCTGTGGTCAGTTTAATACATATTTTCTAATCCTTTGGTGGTGGGTACTGCTTCTACAGAAGTTGGTGGCAGAAGCCCATTGCAGAAATGCACTGGAGCAGGGCAGGCCTTTAATTATTTGTCTCATAGCACAGTACTATGCAGTTTGATGCTTTACCTTGAGCTGAATAAACTGGCTTCATGACCTGAACCAGTACAGTTGTGCTGGTGGAGCTGGTAAATTTGGTAATGGCAGAGCCAGAACAAAACAATTGTCCAACAACAAGGTGAAGTGGCGTATACATGATAGAAAAGCCTAAATGGGTTTATGGGTACCATACGGAGTAAAACACCTTCTGTAAAACAGAGCCTAAACCCCATCGTGATTGTGAATTTTATTTTTTTTTTTTCCTTGGGAGCTCCTCTAAGTGCCCACATGGTGCCAGCTCTGACATCTGCTCTGTGAGTGACAGTGTTCCTCTGGCCACCATGCCCAGAGTATCCACAAACTAGAGTTGTTCCTGGGCTATCAGCTGAATTTTGTCATGAATTAAAAAATGGGATAATTAGGATATCTTTGTAGAGTGAGGAAAATATTGAGTGTAAGAAATATTGTCTGTGGTGAAGGATTGACCCGAGGTCTCCTGAACCCACAGCCAGCCCTCGCAGGGCATTGGCCTGAGCACAAAATTGTCGTTGGGATGTACAGCAATGAGCAGGGCTGGGACTGTCTTCCCCCTTGGAGGTGGCTCCCTGGGGCAGGATATTTCTCCATGTTTGCAGAGGCTCATGCCGAGGACATTCCCCAAAAGCTAATACCCCAGCGTCACTGAAATCAGCGGTGAGACTCCCATAGGCTTACTTTAACAATGAAATAATTTTTCCACTCTGATGATGAGCTAAATTCAGATCAAAGTTTAGCTCCTCTGTGCTGTGTTGTTTTATCTGAACTGCATTTTACTTTACTTTTATTTATGATAAAATTCAATAAAGGGACAGAGAAGACTTGGGTTGGTTTTTTGGATAGAAATCCTGGCTTAAGCAGTTAGCCAGTCATTGACTAGCTCTCATGGCAGCAGCACTTAGATGCTCGGCAGAGCTTTTAGAGGGGAAGTAAAACAAAATCTGCTACATTTTGAAAAGCACTTAACTAGTTTTGAAAAATACTTTTTCTAATAGTAATTTATTTTTCTGTACCTGATATTACTTCCCTATAAAAGCTGTTTTCCCTGACATGGAGAAATTACCCTACAAAATTTAATGTTAGTATTGACTCCAGGTTTTCAGCTCCTTATGGATGTTGCTGCCGAGAGCCCTGTAGTGTGCCAGTGGGATCAGTACAGTACAACAGGAAATGAGGAAAGATTGAGGTGTCTCCTAGTCAGAGCCAGAGAAACACCGAGCTGCAAGACAAGTTTGTAAAAAAAAGAAAAACTCTGTCTTAAACTTACTTATTATTACATTCAGTTAAGTTTCTTTGTTACTTTTCTCAACGCAGATGAATAATTTCCAAAGCCTGTGTTCTCATTACTGATCTGATTTTGACTTCTTTATGCTTTGAAAATTAGAGTGTTGCCACATCTCAGTTTCCCTGATTTTCTCTGTTCTTTCCAGAACATTGTATTAAAGGCTTGTCCTCCATTTGTACTTCTGTACCCTCTGGTCCTTCTCTGCATCTCTTGTTACAAAAGAAGGAATGATGCCTTTCAAGAGATGGTCATTAAGTATATAGATGACCATGTCCGTTTTAAAAAGGAGAGAGGTCTAGAAAAAGAGCATAATTGATTTGTAATTGTATTGCATGGATGAAAAGTGAAACAAAAAACACGGCTCAAGTTGCAAATGGACAATTTGTCTATGAAACAATTCCACTGTGGTAATAGATACAGATACTACTAGGTGGTTCAGGGTGTATTTACTGAAGCTTTAATGTTTTTGAATCTTTATGGTAGGAGTGGATGGCTCTATGAAGGTAGTTTTTGAAAACAGACTTTGATCAGTTTGATTTGCAAGTAGCAAAATCCCTAGAGAAGTTCAGGTTAATCTGAAAGGGTTACTGTTTTTCATCCACTGGAAAAAGCAAAGGCATTTATCTAGTATTTGTACAATTTGTAGGATATCTGGACCTGGGGTTCTCCAATGTATGCTGAGGAATTTGCAATCTGAAATGAAAGATCAAGATCCTTCTTGCTTAACAAGGAAAATGTTCAGCAATCATGTCAGTTGCAAATATTGGAGAAATATCAATCACAGTTTTCAAAAGTGTCAGTCTACTGGAATAACATATCCATGGAACACGAGATTGTGTAACTTTATTAAGCTGTTGTTGAAATGTATTTGTTTGCCATCATGAGTTAAAAGATGGTGTCTCAAGAGAAGAGGAAAAAAAAAAGGAAATCATCTAAGAGGGCATCTAGAGAGTAGCTAGAGAGGCAGATAGCTTGATCTGGTGTCTTATTTTGATTTTTACTTTTTTTCTTCTGTCAGAAGGGTATGGTTTTACTGGCTACAAGTTTGTGTTGTATTTGGATTACATGAGAGATTACATATTCACATAGTTTAGATTTCCACATATGGGACATTATGGAGCATTAATGTCTGAATGGGTCACAGTATAGGTAATAAAAATAAAGCAGCATAACAAATGTATGGCATTTTTGTTATTATATTATTTTGTTGTTATTATATTATTGGACTTGAAGATCTTAAAGATGTTTTCCAACCTAAAATGATTTTATGATTCCATTTGGATTATGGGAATGGAGAGTTCTAAGAAGTATTTTTAAAACTCACATTGATAATGTGAACTGCTTTTTCTCCTCATTTACATATGTTATATGTACCCATATAGCAAAAGGTAGCCTAAGAGAATCCATACACCTG
This sequence comes from Tringa tobata, assembly GCA_033628505.1. Classification (NCBI taxonomy): domain Eukaryota; kingdom Metazoa; phylum Chordata; class Aves; order Charadriiformes; family Scolopacidae; genus Tringa; species Tringa tobata. Next base: position 90,417 of record JAHREE010000176.1, on the reverse strand, counting down.
GATTCAGATCAGTAACAAAATTCTGCTGGATTCCAGCTCACCTTAAAACTGCTTCATAAATCCCTTTCCTGATAAAATCAGCTCAGAATTCCGTGAAAATTAATGGAAAAAGGGAAATAAATGATTAGCAAGAATAAGCACAAAATTCTCACTTGCAGTCAATATAAGGCAGAATTTTGTGCTGGCTCCTGCAGGTCGTAGCTATCTGTTCTTGCTGAGGACATCGATCCTTTGGTATTCCGCTCTCAGGAGCTGTCTCTCTGTCTTCCTTTTTCATCTCAGAACAAAGTAATGTGTTCTTCAACTTTGACCAATGAGATTGGCAATACTACAGGAGGACTAATCTTATCTGTCCAAGAACCATTAATACTAACAAAAATATGCTCTAAATGAGACATTTATACAAATCAATATACATTAAAATGTATGGTGTGCCAAGGCAAGCCAAGCAGAACTTGTTCTTTAATCTTCATTAAAAATAAAAGATTAAAAATTTATCTCTTCTTTCCTAATGCAGAAAGGTATAGTGAAGGGAATGTGACTCGAAATTTTAATGTAACAGCACTTAAATTATATTATCTATACAAAATAGGATTTTCAAAGTGAAGAAAGTGGCTAATGCATTTAAAAAAAAAAAACCACACCTAAAAAAAATAAAGGTGTTCACGGTCTGTATTACCCTGTAATGGCAATGGCTTTTTAGAACAAGATAGAGAAGCTGTGTTTGGGTAGAATTAGGCTTTTTAACGCTGGACAGGCTGAACTGAGGTTTGTGTCCCCACAGCAGTATTTCTTTTTTTATGTGTGTGCCTGTAACGTGCTCGCTTCCACGCTTCCGATTCAGTTGGTTACAAATACCAAGTTAGATTCTATGCATAGGTATGGAAACTATTTTGATGGCAAGAGGAAAATAAATGAAAGTGAGGGGAGGATTAGGGACGAACTGATGTCTTGCATCTGGTCAGCTGCCAGATAGTCTCAGTGAAACAAAGTGTTTGAGGTGTTTCCAGCCGCACAGGGACCAGGAAGCTTTGATTCCTTCCAAGCAGCAGCCGTTTGGATTATGCCCTTGCTCGCGAGATGCGATAATAGGGAGGGATTGTAGGAAGCTTGGTGTGTTCACTGCTGCCAATTTGATGCCATGTGTGTTTCTAGTACATGGATTGACATATTAATGTATTTGATATTAGAAAGGCATTGTGGGTTACTTTTGACTTGACTATGTTTTGAGACTATTGATAGACCAAAAACTTCAGCCCCCAAGAAAATACGGTGATTGGTGGCTTGCAGCAAGTTAATGTTGCCTTTGTCCTTTCCCTCCTTGTGTGCTCATGTTGCAGACTGATGATATATATTACTGCCACCAATTGTGTTTCATCTGGTAAAGTAGCATTTGCAATGACATAACAAAAAAATTAATCAGAGCTTGAGTAAAGTACTGAGCCTAACCTATAACCCCAGGCAGTTTGCGCCATGTTGCATTAAATAAGCTGACAAGGTAGGCAAGGTGGAGGCTGCGCGTGGTTGAAGCCTTCATTAATAATCCTGAAGTATTAAGTAGGAATAAAAGCATGCTGCTGATTTCCATTCCCACCTCTGCGCCATTTGGGTGATTTTTTTTTTTTTTTTCTTATTTTGCTTTCTTCTTGACAGCTATCTGAATTATTTCTGCCTGCGCCGTGTCGTTACGGTCGCTCTCATTGCTTACTGCGTGTCAGCCAGCGTCCCTAGGTAAAGTGCAACAACACAAACAGAAAGGAATCCTTCTGTGGGCCCTGTAAGGAGCAGAAGAGGACTGCAACCCTTTTCTTTATTTATACTAAATTCTTAAGTGTATCTGCTCTTTTAGATGTGACCAGCTGAAGTACTTCACAGTTATTACTGTTCTCGCCTTTTTTTTTTTATCAGAGCAATTGCCCATGGGCATAAACAGTGTGGAGTGGGGCTGCAGATCAAGGTTCAAGGACCTTTTGTATCAAAAGCAAGCTGCTCGTCTTACCCATTAGTCTATCACATCGGCTTTTTTTTTCTCTCAGGTGCACTTTTTTCTTCTCTTCCATTTCTTAGGACTGGCAGCCTTGCAACAGTTTGAAGGAATTTTAGGGTGAGCATTAAGAATACTGTGTCAAAAGAGCATGAAATGCTTTGTAGCCATAAAATAAAACTTCTTTTCAACTGGTTTATTTTCTGTAGAGATTTAAACTAAAGAGAAGAGAGGGCAAAGAAGCAATAGTGGAAAATCGGGACAAATCCTTAGTAACTCTGAGGATTATAACTGATTACAATCCTCAGTAACTCTGATTGTAACTTCCTCAGAAGTTATAATCCCACTGACAGAATGCAAGGGCATATGCAGGAGGAGGTTGAGGAGGAGCAACAAAGTTTCTCTGGGGTTTTTAGGTGGAGAAAAAAATCCCACTTTCACCAGTCCATTGAGAGAATTTACAGCTCGATTGGCTCCTTCGATTCATCTGCTGGGAGCTTGATCCATGTTTGTTTTGGAGTTGAATCAAAGACATCCACTGAAGTATGGTCAGTCCTTGCTAGTCCTGCCTGGTTAACAAACAAAATCCTGATCTTTTAAGGAGTTTCACAAACAAGGAAGGTGTATGAATTTCAGCTTCCGATTGCACAAAGTGGTTTTCTTTGCTGTTTTTGAAATTGAGATGTGTGTTATTTTCTGCTCACCAATTTCTCTACACCATGCTCTTACTGCACCCTCTGTTGCAGTTAGTTCTGGTTCCTTCCAGTGTCATGGGAAACTGAACAGCAGCCCACCTATCAGGAATGGGTTGCCTCACAGACTGGGTAAGGAATCTGATCGACCAATGCCATAATTACTCAAGTAATAATCCTAGTACTGTTTTCTTTCCCAGGTTGCAGGGCAAATTCATCCTTGGATGAATATCAGGGTAGTCCTGCTTTCCTTCCTTTCCAGCTCTGTGTTACCACAAATCAAAAAAAACCAAAGAGCTAAGAGTTTTGGTAATTTTTGTTTTGTTATTATTATTATTATTATTTATTCTAACCTCTTATCACATAGCTGGGTACAGGTTTGGATTTCCTCTATCTATGCTTTTTCTTTCCATGTTTCTTAATTTTAAAGACATTGTTAGACACAGGTTTTGGCAACACAAACCCTAAGGAAACTAGAAAAGGAAAAAGATGTTATAGACATTTTGCATACAAATAGACAAAGACAACAGCACATCCCTTCTTTTATGTGCTGGATTATGTTTTCAAGGTTTTTTCACTGTCAACAGCTAAGGCATCCATTGTTTGCAGTGAAAGGAAGGCTTGCACTGCCACTGTACTTTTTATCCTCTAAAAATCCTAACTAAACCCAAGCTAGTCTGGCTTTTAACAGGAGGAAGAATTGAGCTCAACATGTAAGGAAAATTGATAGCAAATTTCTGTTCTGAAGCATGCAACTGTGGTGCACTACCCAAAATGGTACTTTTAAAAATGTGCAGTTAATACTTAGAACAGTGGAGTAATCTTAGCTCCTTATCACTGAAGGCTAAGTAAAATCATCTCTTCACTTCTTGTGTGTTTTGGCCAAATGGATTAGAATCTTTGACCCAGATAATTTCTGTCCTCGAGCTTATTTAGCTGCCACCTGAATGCTTTGAGAAATCCCAAGGAAGCAGTGAACATTTTCATACTTTCACAGATTCTTGTTGCAAATGAAACAGGATAATTGAGGATTTATGCCTCACATGCTGGGTCATCACACTTGTTTTTCTAATTCATTTTAGGGATAAAGATACCATGTGTGGATGTAACTACTATATCACAAATTACTTTACAAAGAAAACCCAAACCTCAATAGTTCTTTTCTCCCTTTAATACTTTCAGAGCTATCAGAAACCAACCATATGATTAAACAGTGCTGTATCATACAACGCGTTTCTCTTATTTTGATCCTTCTGTCTATCATTTTGATGGAAATAAGAGATCGATTGTGGGATGCACACGAACCCTGCAGTATTCCATAGAGTGTGGTACCAGGGCTTATTCTATCAATAATGGAGTTCGTATGCCCAGCTTTCAGGCCAAGTGGGGGCTCCTTCTCTTGCCTCCTTTTCTCTCCCATGGCCCCCTGCCTCAGGTCCTCCTTTTTGCTCTCAAGCCCTTTTACCCCCTTGACAGGGGTGAGCAATGTGAGCAGGAGCCATAATAATGCTGAGAGCTTTGAAAATTCAGCCCCTTCCAGGAATTTTTAGATAACTGTCAGGAACTCAGACAGCCCCTTCATTTTTCAAAACCAGCAAAATGATTATTTCTTCTCCTCTTGATTTTCCCAGGAGTAGGTAAAGGTCAGTGAATGTAAACATTACTAAATGCGATAGAAATTACTCCGGTTTCTTTGAAATCCAAAGAGATTCAGACTATCAACATCTTTTAAGGGTTACAGAAGATGAATTTTGAGTAATTAAGATGTGAGTAGTCCGATACATTTTTCTTCAGACTCAAGAAGAAGGAAATGTAGGTGAATGCTTGGTGGGAACTAGAGCAAAAGGCAATATGGGAATGGAAAAAAGGCAGTAACATGGCAATAGAAAAAATGAATAAATATTTATATCTGTATTGGCAAACTGTGTTCATATATGCGCAGGGAAAAATTTCAACATTAAATGGTTCAGATGAAGTAGCAACAATTTTAAGCATTGACACAAAACAATTACTCCAAAATCTGTTAAGAATTTTTGGAAGAGGGTAGAAGAAAAACCCTGAGAGAGAGATGTTTTACCTCAGTTCCTTAAGGGAAGCTCAAGGGCAGAAAGAATAGGTAACTTAGCATATGTTTTGCATACAAATAATTTCACATTCTGCATACAGTTGAGATAGTGCAATATGAAGGAGGGAATTGAAAACATGGTACTTATATAAAGATACCGTGTTTCCTTGAAGTAAAATGTTATACGTAATCCTTAGCCCTGCAGTGGAAAAGCCTAACATACATTGCCGAAAGCATAAGAAGAAAAGACGTTAAAATGATCAAGAGACTGTGTTAAATGTCAGTAAGGAAACTCATAACACTTACCGCATATGAAAAAAGTAGTAGTGCTCTCTATTACCAGTTAAAAAATAGGAAAAATTAATATTAATGAGAAAGACCTTATTATTACTATGTAATAAAAATAAATTAGAACTGTTAAGGTGTAAATTTCATTGTAGGTGCTTGAGTATTTGCTATAACTGATAAGTTATGACTCCATTATGCAATACAGTGTGATGGTCCACTTGTAGGGTGTTTGATGTCAGTTCTTACATTTACTGTATATTTTAATACTTGGTCTAGTTGATTTAAAATATAGCTTAAGGTAATTATTTCAGCATTAAGATTATCTCTAAAAACTAAAAAAGTTACATTTTGGTATTAATCACAGTGTAGTTAGAGCTTTTTAATTTGATTTTTTTTTCTTATTGGGGATTCAAGACTAGTAGAATGCCCAGTAGTACAGAGCATTACCAAGTTTTTCATTTAATCCAATCTAGTAATTATCTACAATTCATACTGAAGGCTAAACACATAACAAACGATGTGACTGTACTAGGCTTATAATTGAGAACCAATCCCAAGGCAAACATTATTATTTACAGTTTAAAATAAAAGCTTGTGTTCAATAACGTTATTCTGCTATTTTCCTGCACTATAATTTCTCCTGAAAGATTTTTGTGCTCTGTGATTTCACAGTGCTCATCCTCCTGGTTAGATTTTTCTCTGGATTGCTATTAACGATACTGAGTTTGTTCTGATTATTTTGAGTAAATGGAAAGATATCCCTGAATCCTGTGGTAAGAGAAGTAAATTTGAGAGCTGAATTTCTTTCCCAATACAAGGACTAGTTCTAAATCTGTCATATTCATAATGGTGGGTAACAATTATTTTAATACAGCACAAAACTATCATCAGGGACCAAACACATCCAAAAAATACCCTTGTGGGGACTGTGCTGATCCCATCGCCCTGGGCTGAGCAGTGCCGCCGGCATCAAGGCTGCAGCCAGATGTGCTGGTATTGCACAGGGTTCACCCTCACAATTAAAAATACGTGTGTAACTCTCTGTTACCAGTCTTTGGTAGTGGTGTGTTTGTTTGGGTTGGAGCAGATGTTTGGGAATCAATGGTTTGCTCTGTGGCCACGGGGCAGATCCTGCTGCTTCTCTCTGTACTCCCCGTTACAGCAAAGCATCTCTGTGGAATGTCTTTCTGTTGAGAGCGATGCTTTGATTACCTCCTATGATTTCACACAGTGTGAAACACAGTTTACTGTAATCTTCGTTTAACAGCCTCTTCAAGACTGGTCAGATTTCCAGCTAAGCAGCTCTTAGAAACCTCAGCTAATGCTTTTTGTCTTGGAGTGAAGCAAAAGATTTTGCCACCCTTGATTGTAAGATAAATGGATCAGATACTACTTTTTATGAGAGATTTCCCAGTTTTTTCACTCAAATCTTATTACCATATCCCCTTGATTTCAAAGGTGATGCATTAGCTTATGTATTTTATATTGCTCTCTGTTATCTGGTAGACACATTCTCTCAGTTTCTTTCTGGTTTTGTTTAATTGTGATTGCACGTCTCTTATGCCTCTCGGTTACCTGCTGTGATTTTTTTATCTAATCGCAGAAAGATTTAATGGTTTTCAGGACCACTGCTGCTCTTAAGAAATACCTAAACAGATGAACTCGCTTCTATGTTTGAATGTATATTTACGGCTTCTGACCTCGTTATTTTACTGAATAATGATCCCGTATTGCAAAGACTTTAGAGCATGTTAAATTACAAACTGCCTGTAGTTTGTGGATGCTCCGTTTAATTGTTTACAGTGTTGAGACATAAAAATGCCTAAATACGTGAAATAGTCTTTAGGACAGAACACATTTTCCTTCTGTGTTTACTCTCTGAAAGTGTACTGCGGTGAAACTAGGTCTTTAATGCTTAGCCTAAAGATGAGACTAAAGGATTACTCTGTAATTTATTTTAGACTTGAAACTTAGTTTTTCAAAAGTGTTCAGAAGATATATATTTCCCACTGCATGATATCGGAGGTTTGCACATTCCCAGTCTTGTGGAAGTTTGCTTTCTCCCTCAGACTTGTAAGCAGCCTTCAGGAATACTTTTTTTTTTTTTCCAGTTTATCCCCTAACTTTCAACACAGAGGTGGATGAAGTTGCACAGATACCTTAGCAACCAACTCAGAGCTCTGTCAATATTTTGAGACTTCAGAAATTCAATTTCTGCTGCTGGTCTTATTTCCCCAACCATTTGCGTGTCCCTGTGACAGAGGCGAACGTCAAAGTACAGAAACACTGTGTGAGGCTCTGTCAGGAGTTCTGGCTTGGCATCTGTTGTACAGCTGCTCGAGACAAAAAGTTGCCTTTTCTGGATACAGAATCCTCTAAGCCTGGAATACCAATCCTGTTTTCTATGAATAGGAAAACACTAGTATTCTGCAATTACAGTTACATGTAAACGGCTTTACAGGTAACAGTTCAGTTAGTACAGTGACATTTTGTGTCACACATTCTTTGTTCTTGCAACAGCTCCTTCTTCAGAAACACCTCACAGCATCCTTTACCCCCATGGTTGTGGCCAGTAGCTACAGAAGTACAGCATAAAAATGGCATGTGGAAACGTATTTTCATATCCTTTTGAATATTAAATACTGACCTTCACGCTAACCTAGCTGTGAGAGCTAAATTCACCTTTGGAAGGAGGTATGCATGGCTCTTGATATCAATAAGGCATCTCTGTGGGCACAGCTTGTTCTTCTGCATGGAGAAGAAAGGAGAGCTGGATTTCTTCATCCTTCACTGTGAGGCCAGCATAAAGATAGCTATTTCCTTCACTATGTGAGGAGGGGGACAGTGCTGTGACTATGACAAGGAAGGAAAGGAAGGGCAAATAACAATATAGCAGAAATAACAGAATGGCTCTGCTGCTATCATACCCAAAGGCATGGGGATGGCCATGGGCAGTAGCTGCCCAGCCGAAGGGCTTGCAGGCAGCGATACAAACCTCGTGCATCGCTCTGAGGCCTTGGTTCTTTCTCTCTCTTGTCTATTTAAGTGCATCAGGCTTTCTCCATCCAACTTTGCTGAAAAGAGTTTGTTCAGGATTTTGTTTATAGAGATTGAAGTATCACCTCTCTTGTTCTGTTTTTTTTTTTAAACACAAGTTAAAAACAAAAGATGATGGTCAACTTATTTTAAAATATATAACAGGAACAAAATAAGAAAATACTCAAACTATTTAGCAGCCAGCAGCTTTTGGCAGCAGTATATACCTCCGCCAGTATGAATCATTGCAAACATAAAGAGAAACACATTGAAACCAACACAAGACCAGATTCAGACAGTGACTCCATTTTGGCAGCTACATTTGATTTTTATTTTCTTTTTGATTTTTCCTGAGGTTGCTGGCACCTTGCTAATGATAGACAACACTGATTTAAATTCTCCATCACAGAAATGTGATAGGCACGGTAAAGAAGACAGTGTTTGTGTTTTTTCAGTCTATTTTACTTTATTGTATTCTTCGGAACTGAAACTCAGAAGAGTTAAACCTGGAATGGTGGATACTGGGAGGCTCCAGTGTGCTGATGTACCTGGATCCCAATTCCAATAAATTACAGAACATTAATAACAGTATTAACGGAAATTCACAGAACATTTTGTGCAATAACATTTCCAATTCAAGGTGCTTTAAAAAGAAATTTTGCATGTATTTACATTTTGGTGATGCAATGGGAGCCTGGGTTGGGGTTGTACGTCCCAGCAAACTGGCCGGGTCCTTGAATTACAGCGCAGCTCTCCTCCCTTGCTTTCCTGTCTCCCATGGTTCTGCAGATGGGCTGGAGGCAACAGGTCTTGCTGCTGCCTACCAATAGTTGTGTGGGCCCCATAGAGGCAATCTGTGCTTTAGTAAGGAGCATTTTTAGAATCAGATTTTGACTCTGCAGAGTCTGTAATAAAGAGAAACAATTCCTGGTGAGGGATTCTCTGTGTATGTGGCCATGTGAGCCTTTACATTCAGCATAATCTAAACATTCAGGGAATAATCCTTCCTTTTGACAAACAGAATTGGAACCACAGAGGGGTATTGACTAGAACAAATACAGCATTTATTCAAAAACTCTCAATTATAATTTCAGTTTTATTTGCATGAATTCTGCCTGCCCACAAATAGGACTGGCTTGCAATTCTGAGCCAAATTTTAGTTCAATAGAAATCATAGTGGAGGTAGCCATGATGGAATCACAGCTATACGCGGAGTAGAAAGTGTTGAAAGAGTTTTACAGCCAAGCCAAACCATTTGTTTGCTATTTTGTAGTCAATGTTTTACAGCCTTCCTTTAGTACATGCTGCTCATTTAAAAGAGAGGGTAGAAAAGACAAACTGGTCATTGAATGACTGCTAGTGATTATCTGCTTCCCTTGAATAGAAACCAAATTTTATCTCCCCTTACAGAAGGTTGTTTTAGAAGCCTTCAGATACTCAAACAAAAGTTACCAAATACTTTTGATTTGAGGTGAAGGAGTAGAGAAATCTGTGCAGTTAGACTGGAAAGTTAGTGTTCCCATTGATGTTCCTATCATATATTCCTGAAATAATAAGGTAATAAACTGTTTCCTGAAATGAGAGTCCACTGACTGCACTTAGTATGTGCTTGAATGCTGTGGAGGTTCACCAGAAACTGGATAATTTATTTGTAAATTCACTGTTGACTCCAAGGAAAGTCTTTTAGAGATTCAATTTCTAAAAAATTCATCACTGAGGATCACCTTTGAGCTGCGAAGAGCGATAAGTCTCCCCTGTGGTAGAGATGATGCACATACCAGCACCCTTAAATGAAGTATGAGAAAGTGGTACTTACATTTTTTTCTTCCTTTGTAGCTTTGGTCAAGCAATCTGGATTGGACGCTGATTAGGATTTGCACCTCATACCTCCCTGTGAGCAAGCTCCCAGATGTCCTGGACAGTGAGATGTCGGTGTGAGACACATCATGTCACCAAAGCAAATATGTGAGTCTTCTGGCTGCAGTGTCTGGCTGTTAAGAGGAGATGAGCACCTGGGGGCTACTTTTCAGTGGCCAGAAATTTTGCTTAAATGCCTGGGCTGAGATGAATGTTTGAGATACTTGGGGATTAATGGGTCTGAGGAAACCAGACACATTGGTTTGGGCCAGCCGAAGACAATGAACAGCTCTGTTCAGAAGAACGATTCCTGGAATAACCAGATCCCAAATGAAGTTTAGCTGGGTTGCTATTTCTTTGTTTTGGTGTTTGAGGGGGAGGATTTTAATCCCTGAAAGCAAATTCAGTGGTTCATATTTTAAGATGCTTATCAGACTCTTGTTGGGTTTTTATGCCTGTTTAGCAGTGCTTGCATCACTCTTCTCTCAGATCTTTTTGGTATTTTTCTGGGACAAAGTCATAACTGAATAGGATTGGGAACAGAGGTTAAGGCAAGGTCTGATCAATGCTGTTCTGCAAAATGAAGCATAGTTATTTTTTAAAACTTCCATCTTTCATATTCCTGTGCTAATTCCCCTTTGGTGCTTGAAAATATATTCCATGTTGTAAGATGACATACTTCTGGTGGTACTTCAGTTTACTATTAGTTTAGCTTTGACTTATTCTGAAAATCTTCAGCATTTTCTTCTGTAGGTTTCCTGCTTAGCAATTTTATAGCATTGCAGAGAGAAAGTCACCAAAAGTCTTGGAACTTCTGATAAAGATTATGATTTAGAGCACTGAACTGCAGTGTGGTTAAAGGCTTTTAGCTCACCAGTAAACAGACATTATTACATTTGAAGTGTTAAAATATGTCTCTAATCTCAGTATCATCAACTTTCATGCTTGCACACAGTTTTATTATTTACAATAGTAATTAAGAGATGGACATAACAGGAATGTTTCATACTCAAGAGAAGTTTCCAAAGAAAATTTAGTTTCACACTACTGGTAAGAGTACTGAAGCTACATTATTTAGGGTATTGGATTTCAGATTTCATCTAGCAGCCTGCTTTCATGCTGTAATTCTCCTTTTGGTGCTAATTTCAGCAATGTTTGTCTGTTGTTTTTTTAACAAAATCTACCCTCAGCACAATTGGAATTATTTTTACCTGCTTCTTTGGATCTGTATTAAGGGCAGTGTGGTTAGAAGATGATAATGGCACAAGCAGGCAGCGACAAGAGAGCAGGAGGGTTTCAGTGAGGCAGCATTAACTGTGGTGTAGGAACCCAGAGACTAAATAGGAACAATGCAAATGTCCTCTCGAATTTCTTTCTAAATCTGGTCTGCATTGCTTATGTGCTAATCAAACGAAAAAATTAGGGCACTGTTGTTCATTCTTAGCACCTTTTGTCTTCACTGACTGCATAATATGGGACTGATAAATAGAAAAGTGATTTGTGGGGGGAAAATCCAGGATTATCATGTGGTTGAAGAAAATTATATGTAGAGTTTTGCCCATTACTATTCTTTGCCTACCAACAAAGCAACAACGTTTCATAAAACTGTATCTGCAACAATAATAAACCTAAAAACGGATAATAAAAAAGAGAATACTTTCAGGTTTTGGCAGTCTGTTGTGAAAGCAGGTGGCTAGTCCTAAATCTAATTCCTGGGTTTTTATAGTGTAGCACTAAAGAGGAAAGCAGACAGCATTGTTACCCACCGAGTTTGAATTAAATTCAGATTTGTTTCAGCAGGATATTAATGGGGTTCCTGTGAGAGAGAATCTCTGGCTTTGAGTTTGTTACTGGGTGGAAAATCATCTGGACAGGTGTAGTTTGTTTTTTTTTTAAACTATGAGAATGTGTTTCCAATTTGAATTTTTTAAAATTAATTTAATTATGCCCATTAACACATTTCCATGCGAGATGTAGCATCAATTATCTTTTTTCTAAAGCCTTTACAATGACTAAGCTGTATTTCCTTTCTCTTTACTTCTCATGGTTCACATGCATATGATATAATTTCTCGTTACTAAATGAAAAAATTCAGGTAGCTCTACCTTCTGGAAAATACATTCTGAAAAATGTTCTGAAACATAAAACAGATCAGTTCCAGTTCTCCACTTTAGGTAATCTGACAAAATGCCTTCCCTAAGGATTTTGAAGACAGGATTTTGAGTTAAAATACCGATTCATCAAAAAAGAGGGCCATCACAAATGTATCATAACATTATGAGCTTGCTGCTTTTTATAAAAAAAATATTTTTATTCATTTATTATGGGTTTAAATAGAGCAAACCCCATTTACAGCTATTCATATTGTTTTCTACAAGTGTAAGGGCTGTAGTGTTTCAGTAGAGTAATTAAAGCAGAAATATTCTGCGTTAGCCCTACCCAGCACTGTAGGAGCACAAAAGCAGTGGTACTAATAAAGTTTCTGGGTTACCTGACTGACCCAGGCTGCAGCAGGTATTTTCTGTTTTAATTGGCCTGCCTTCTGCATCTCCTTTCTCTTTTGTTTAAATGCTTAATTTTTGATGTATTTTCTAGCTTAGCAGGAAGGCTCCTTTAGCACAGTGGTTGTCTAGGTTGAAGAGCAAATAGTAAAGGCTTGGTCATACAAATCCAGTGAAATTCTTTGTGGATTTCTGAACCTTGTAGTTGTTTACTAGTATTTGGTGCAAATTGAAGTCAACAATGCTCTTCAGCAGCTGCTTGTAGAGGCTGGTCATCTGTATTTTTAGCTTTGGCCTTCTTTAAGGTGAAATTATTTGAAATGCTATGCCAATAATATACATCCATTCCAGCTAATGACACAAGCATCTGTAGTTATTGCTGTATTTTTGTCCTCACACTTCCATTTTTTAAACCTCTCCAAACATACGTCTCAGGAGGTAAGAAGAAACACTGAAACAGTGAACATTCTGTAAACTATTTTGGTCCAACAATTGGAATTGACATGAGTGTGACACTGATGAATATTAACATATGGATGAATTGGTCATTTTTAGCTGGTATCCCACTTTAGTCAATCATTTTAATTTGGTACCTAGTGTCCAAAGAAGAGCGTGGATGAAAAAAACAGAAGTGCAAGTTTAATCATAGTATTATTTTAGGAAACTGAATTAGCATGGATGCAGAGATGTATGTCCTCACAAGCGTAACTGGGTAGCACTTATTTCATTCCATCAGGAAGACTGATAGTGGTAAAATAATTTTACAAAATTGAAATACAGACCAAATGTACATGAACCTACTACTTTATGCAGACACTTGGTTAAAAAACCCTTACTTTTCCTTCTTAATTTTATTGGTCAGTGCCTAACTTGAGTTATCTAAATATGCTTAAAATGAACAGACTACTGAAATTAATTTTTCTCTTTCATTGTTTCAGACTTCTGCAATGGAAGCAAACTGTTTCTTAATCCTCAACCAGAACTCAGCTGGAAAAGGTAAGTGGATTTATACTCAAAGACAACACTTAACTTCAGATGTTATGAAAAGATTAATGTTGCTTACGTTTCCATATCTAGTAACAAAGCAGATACAGAAGATAAAATAGCCTGTTACTTTTCTTTCCTCTACTGCAGAAATATAAATGTGTAAACAAGTTCATTTTAGCGGTAACAGAGTCTGTTGTTTTTTTTTTTTTAAGAAGGCATATTTTAAGAATTTCTAACTGATGAACAGAATTGTGATTTCTTACCATTTTGAAAGCAATGCGATAGCTCTGATGGAAGTTTCCCTTTCTTAGAAATTAACCATTTATAAAATGACAGATTTTGGATGAATTAGCATAAATGCATGCCTTGTCTGATAACCTGACATATTTTCTTATGCCCTGAACATTTGGCCTGACTTTCAAGTCCATTGATTCATTCATTTCAGTGGGTATTTCTGACACTTAAAGAGGAGGTAACTTAATATAAATTTACGTGCCAGTCATTTCAACACCTGGCCTTGGATTGTAGGCATTATAATTGATAGGTGAAAAAAACATATTACATTAATAAGAACTGGGGTGGTTTCTAGGGACTGCCGTGTCACAAGAATGTGTGTTACGACATCGTTGTGACTGTTTTTTGTCCCTGATGTTTGTGGTTCCGCTGTGAGTAAGTCGCAGTTTATCAGGAAAAGGATTGCATACTGGTGGAGTTACATGTGAATCCCTTATGCTCAGCACTCTGTACATAAGTAGCAAGATGGGTTTATGTTTGGAAATTTGATAAATAGATGAGCAGATGGCAGTTTGTACGTGTGATGAACTGATTTGCAGTGATTAAGACAAGTGTAAAATTGGATTTTGAGCATTTCTCAAAAATGCGTGGCTCACTTTAGATTTCATGTAAAATAACAGTAAATTCTGTGACAATTCATAAATTTGGCTGAAGCAAAGCCCTTAATAATAATCCTGGTAGCTGTCTCACTTCTTAAGTGATGTAAATGTTACAATCTCCTGTGGTGGCAGAACCAAGAATTTACCAAAAGTATATTACCAAGAGTACTTTTATCCACCTGGAGATACAAGTTAAAAATGAACTTTCATATTATTTATTGCTTAAAATTTTATTTTCAGAGTTCTGTGAAAAGCTAATTTAGAGAATGAGGATTCAGGCCCCATTTAGATTTTATAGTTAAATATTGTATAGAAATACAAAAATTTCATACCTATATGATTACACATGAAGGACTAGATGGATTTTTAGTGTTTAATCAAGTTTCAGCATTATTTTTCTAACTCTCTGGACTTTTGAATTCATTTTGATGAATCTATTGTAAACTTCAGCTGTTGTTTGTACCCATTGTAATTTACATAAAGGATTGCTGTTTAGTTAGGATTGAATTAGATGACCCAAACCAGCCTTGACTCCTAAATGTCACCATCTTTGATCCCTTCAAGGCATTGCTGTCAGGTACCCTTTATAAACTCCTATATATAGCACTTAGATATAGCTACATCAAATACTGTAAGGGCATGGGCACACACTTGTACCAGTATTTAAAATTCTGACTCACGAATGTCAGCAATTGCATATTCACCTCAGATCTGCTCCTGTATATTTATTATGACTTCTCTCTGAACAAACAGTTCCAGTAGATATTATCAAGGGGAATGCTGAAATAATATTACATAGTCAACACATATCTTAACTTGACCTTTTTTTGAAGTCCAAAAATATAAATGTAGCCAGTTTGCAGTTAGGAAAGTAAATTAGGCAAACCATTAAGCAGCCTCAGCTCTGCGTTGCTACAGGAGTTTTGGTAATAATTTTCTAGTCTAAACAGAACAATTTCCTGTAATGCAGAACTCCCACTCCCATCTGCAGGCCAGCTTGTGTGCAGCACAGCTCCCTAGTTTAGGAGTGGGACACCCTGTGCCTGAGGTACTGAGAAATTATTAGACCTCAGTAATGCACCAAGTGCTTCTTCATGGACATCGACTCCGAGATGAGTGCTGTTGATGAAATCTACCTTTAAGAACCCTCTCAGGATTCCCAGAATTGTGGTCAGGAAGGACAGGATCTTAATTTTAGTTGTGCAGTTAAAAAGTGCAATTGTAGCCTTTACATTACAAAGTTTAGAAATTCAACATTTCTAGTGGTAATCATATTACAATTATCTAAGTTAAGACAGATGATGGAAATGCTGATTGAAAGGGACCTCTGAGTCAACGACCTCATCCTGCAGCCTGAACACTGCTTGAACAATCACTAGATCAGGTCAGTTGTGCCCTTGTCTGGTTGAATCTTGAAAACCTCCAAGGATGGAGATGAGTTACCAAGCAGCAATTCTATGTTAACAAGCCAAAAAAAAAAAAAGATAATTAAAAAGTGATACACAATTGTCTGAATTAAATTATATATTACTTTCTATTTAAGCTAACATCTGTGGCCTTTGAAAAAATCTAGTGAAAGGGAAAATAACAGGATTTTACATAAATAAATTCATTAAATCTTGTGTCTAAAATTCTGAAGAAACAAACAGATGGTAAAATTGGTATAGCCTGAAGTGCCAGTAAATGAAATAATGGTAAAATACACATATTTGAGAAAAATATCTAATTTCAGTCTGCTCCCATCCTAGTAAAGGCAAAATGGAACTAATATAATGATCATTTGGAACATGTTATTCTACATTTTTCTTATACAAATACTGTCAACTGTGTGCTACACAACATTTACCTTATTCACAAATGTGAATTTTAATAGAATGTTTTTTTGTTTGGAAAAGATATTTGCATATGCACTCATAATTTTTTTTCTGGAAGATAAATTATTCTCTTTAATACACAGGAGAAATAAACTGACTTCCCACCAGCATCCGTAGAAATTTAGTTCAAAAGTCCTTGTGATGTAGAGGGAGATTAGCATCTCCACTGAAAATAAGAGGCTGTGATTTTTTTCCTTTGGGTTTTTTTTTTCCTTTCTTACGTGTAAATTTATTTATTGAATTTGCAACTAATGTGGTTTCTAAGTAAGTGTAGTAAACAGGTGGAAAAATTATTGATATATTTTTGCTACCGCTAAATATCTTGCATCCAGGAAATGTTTATACTTGTAAATAAGATAACATTGAAAATTTCTGTTTTGAAAGCCAGGAAATGTTTCACATTTGGGAAAAACCCACCTTGGTAACGAGATGTATCTGCACCTGTTGCATGGGATATTAGACAATAATTTATACAGCCAAATGTGTGTGCACCTCTTTTCAGTTTATGAGCACAGATATGCTGGGAACAAAGATATACCTTCTGAGAAGATAAGTGCTTTTTTAGAGATCTGTGGGGTCTCTGGGGTTTTAATTAGGGATTTTTATAGCTTTTGTATACTAGCTTCTAAGACCTTTTTACTTCAAAATAAAATTCAGATTTTTGTGTCCTCCCTTGATCAATTTTAAGGCCAAAAATAAAGGTGGAAAGAATCTATGTCTAGATACTAATGAGTGCCTCTCTAAAACAGGAAGAAGTCTTTTGACAGTGTATATCAGTAGGTGTGTATGGATTTTATAGATATTAAATCATTCTTGAGCATTTTTAATTTTAGAAATCTTTAATTGTGCTCCTGGACTTAGGCACTGGCTGGTGAATGCTGCCTTCTAGGACATCCTGTTCCATGCAGGTCTTACGATGTGAGTGATGTGTGTATATATCCTGCTGTCCAAAATTTGTCCCGTTTCATGTGCTGTTGATTAAATTATTTTGGTTGGTTGTTGCTGAGGTGGTGGTGGGTGTAAAAAAACCCAAATGTGCATTAAGGACCTTGGCATTTAAGCTATTAAAGTATAAATGAAGACATAGCTTGCTCCCTGAATGGTTGTAACAGCCTCCTGAGCCTCATCAATCATGCAGCAGCCCATGCTGAGACTGGAAAAAAAAAAAGAAGAACCTGTAACAAAATGTGTAAATATCTAAACAGTGCTCTATGGGAAGGGTTCGTGCTCTCCTGCCCTTCCCACCGAGCGTGTATCAGTGTCTACCTCTGCCGTGGGAGTGCTCATCTCTCCCTGAGAGCCTCCACTTGGCTGATCCCTTGTTAGGGAATGTCCCATGCCACCTGCACAGTCTTCCTCCAGTGCTCACCTCTGGAGTGGAACCAAAGCCCTTTGGTGGCACGCAGGCTGTGCAGGAGACTGGCCAGTGCCCACCTCTCCTGGGCCCACTGGGTGCTGAGCTGGCATGGAAGGCTGTATGGGAATTGTCTTGGTTTGGGTGAATTTAATTCTTCTGAGTTTCAAATGAATGCTCATTTAGATATGTGGAGAGCTGAGCGCGATACATCCAGTTAAGCAGTTTTATAAGGGTTGAAATTAAATGTCTCAGAATATCATTATCTGCCACTGAAAGCTTGTGCCAGTGATGAAACTGGCTGCACGGGAATTACGAGAGCTGAATTAGATCACATGCTAAGTGACAGGTGAGCTTAATAGGTTTTGAGTGACACAAGCAGACCTGACACATAAAGACTGCATTTCTCAGCCGTGCACTCAGTCTGATTACAGGCAAGATATTATAAATTCTTTCTTTGCAGAAGAGAAGTGGCTCTGCGAGGTCTCTGCTTTTAAAACTGGCCTCCATCGAAGGCACTAAGTGTTCAGGGCAATGCAGTCACCCTGAAAAACAAAGTTTGTTCATGTTTCCAGTGTAATTACAAAGCTAGAAACATATCAACAACCGTGCCCTTCACGCTGAGAATTCTTTCTATTACAAAGGCAAATAGTCACAAGGAATAAAGAAATAGGAAAGGGGAAAAATTGGCTGTACTCCCAGATAACTGTAACTTTCAGAAGCTGTAGTTCTGCCCAGTGCTAACACAGACTCAAACAGCTACAGCAGTGATGTGAGAAAAAACAAGCAGATGAAGAACAAAAGAGATAATAAAGCCAACAGACACCACATAAACAAGAATCCATTTTCTATGGATAGTGCTAAGGGCCTGGTTTTGGCTGAAAGTGTCGGGGAACCGCAATTAAGATGTGAATTGTGAAGGGATTTTTTTTTTTTTTTTAACAGGATGAGGAAGGTGATTTAGGAATGTTGAGTGGAGCATTTTTTATTGGGCTCTGAGGCTGATCAGACTCCTGTGGGTGCTGCTGAAAGATGCCATCCCATTTTCTTGAGGAATGACATGGGGACAGCTCTGAACTGTTGGAAGGGAAAGCGGAGGCTGGGTTAGAGGTACCTGCTCAGCCTAGATGAAATCCCCACAGAGGGAGGGGATCTGCCTTTGAAACTGAATAGTCCCTGTGGTAGTGGAACCATGAGCACAAAAGTTGAGAAAAGGAGGAAAATTGTGGGAAACAGAGCTGGTAAAGGATATTCTTCTAACCTGAAAGGAACAGCAAATGCAGTGTATCTTTCCAAAAGAAAATACCAAGTCTAAAAAAAACCCAAACAACTACAGGGCAGTTGTGAATACTTTAGTTTGATAATTCTGGGGAGAAAATAAAGTAGAAAAGAAGCTGTAGTTACTATTTCGTAAAGAGCTGGTGCAAGTGATACCACCCTCAGAGCCCTGCTATCAGCCCAAGCCCCTATGGAGATGGCACGTGCATGCAAGGACTTGAGCTCCCAGCTTCGCTGTCTGATGTTTGGGAGTGAAGGGATGCTCAACCAGCCAGAGGTAGGTCAGCACCAGCACAAACAGAACCTGATGACCTGCTGATACCTTCTGTGGCTTGGTGAAATGTGCTCTGGTCCCAGCAATGCATTTGGCCATCTCCAAAGAAGGACTTGCAGACAGCTCTGCTGTCAGAAACTTATTTAGAGATTAGAGGGATGTAAAGTTCCTTTTGCTACAAATAATTTATGGTCTTCGCCTTTCATAGCTATTTTGGAATGTTGTCTTCAGCTGGGGTTTAGATGATAGCTCTGTCAAAAGCTCTCTTAGTCAGCAAAATATTAATAAATAGTTCATGGCAAATATCGTAACACATAAATATGACATATCCTTGAAAAAGAGCATAAATCAAAGTAATTGTTGACAACTTAATTCAGAAAGACCCTTTTTTCACACTTTCGTGCATCATCTGCCAAAAGAACCCCCCAAGACTGTGAAAGTTAGACTCAGTGCATGATGCAGTAGGAAACAGATGGCAAACTCTTAACAGATTTTAGGTTTAGGCCATGTTGTAGCAAAAGTTCATTTTTTTAAATATTAGTGACCTCATTTTTGAAACTGCTGGCAAAGGTTGTTGTTAATTTAATACTTTATTTAATACTTTCAATACTTTAATTTTAATTGTATAATTAAAATACTGTACGACTATATTAATATAGTAACCAGGACCCCGAGGTCCCTTTCCACAGAACTGCTCCCAAGCCAGGTATATCCCAGTCTGAACATAATCCCATTCCTAGATTATGTTTTTGAAGGAGCAAGACTTTACACTTGTCCTTGTTCAACTTCATAATCTTCTTGTTAGCCCACTCCTCCAGCCTATCCAGGTCTTCCAGCAGGGTGGCTTCGTCTTCCCCACTCAGTTTGGGGTCATCAACAAACTTCATCAGTGTACACTTAATCCCATCATCCAGATCACTTAGGAAGATATTAAACAACGTTGGGCCCAATATCGATCCCTAGACACCCCACTTGTGACAGGTTGCCAGTTTGAAAAGGAGCTATCTACCACCACCATCTGCATGCTGCCTGTTAGTCAGTTCCCCACCCATGGCACAAACCACTTGTCTAGACCGTAACACATCAGTTTCTCTAGAAGAAGGGTGTGGAGAACTGTATCAAAAGCCTCAGAGAAATCCAGGTAGACGATGTCCATCACTTGCCCCTCATCAACCAAGCAGGTTACTTTGTTGTAGAAGGTGATCAGGTTTGTCAGGTGCAGT
Organism: Tringa tobata; assembly: GCA_033628505.1. NCBI lineage: Eukaryota > Metazoa > Chordata > Aves > Charadriiformes > Scolopacidae > Tringa > Tringa tobata. The sequence continues at coordinate 70,111 of JAHREE010000176.1, read as the reverse complement.
TTGCCCTTGGTGAATCCATGCTGTCTTTTCCCACTTATGTGCTTCATTTGACTTGTGAGAGCCCCTAGGAGGACTTGTTCTATAACTTTGCAGGGACTGAAGTAAGACTGAGGGACCTATAATTTCCTGGATCCTCCTTTAAGTCCTTCTTGTAGGTGGGTGATATTAGCCTTCTTCCAGTCTTCTGGGACATCCCTTGATCTCCATGACTCCTCAAAGATTATGGCGAGCAGCCTTGCGATGTCAGCCATCTCTTTTAACACCCTGGGTGTTAAAAGGCACCATCAATTTGTAGGGTCAAGTTCCTGTAACAGTTCATGTGACGACTCTTCCTTCATTGGCACTGGGTCTATGTTGGCATCAACATGGACAGTTGTTTCCAAGGCCTGGGGCCCAACAGTGCTGGTGGAGACAGAGATGAAGAAAGTGTTAAGAACCTTCGCCTTTCAGCGTTGTTGGTGACTAATTCATCTCTCCTGTTTAACAGCAGGCCAATATTTTCCTCCTGTTTCTGTTTGTTGTTTATGTACCTGAAGAACCCTTTCTTGTAGTTTTTGACATCTCTGGCCAGTTTCAAATCAAGCTGAGCTTTTGCTTTTCTAACTACATCTCTGCATGCCCTGGCAATGCCCTTGTAGTTCTCAATGGGTATTCGTCTGCTTTTCCATCTCTGGTACGCTTCTCTTTTGGTTTTGAGCAGGCTCATACAGAGTTCTGTTCTTTTATTTAGTTTTGTCTGTTGAATAAAAAGACACGTGTTTGAGAACTTTATTTTCAAAAAATAATCCAAAATCTTTGCTCTATTCTTAGATGCTCTTATGACTATTACTGTAGGATATTATTGCAGTTTTTACAACTAATGGTCTCTAATTGTGTCTTGTATTTGTATAGTCTTAAAACAAAGCCTCTGGCATGCATTGTGGAAAAAGGTTTGGACTTACAGTATAAACCTATGATGAAAATAGGAAGATGAAATACTAAAATTATTTAGCAATGTTAGGCTCAAAGGAATGTTATTCCTCCCCAAAAAATAGTTATAGCTTAATTGTCTGCACAGTTGTGAAATCAACAGAAGAGCTACGTGTCGTATCTTCAGCCACAAACACGTGTCAGATGTCTTTCTGAATACAAAAAGAATTCATTTTATTTTTTATATTTGACTGAGTTATAAACTAGGAGACAGCTATGGGGGTACCTTTTTGCCTGGATACACACATATAGGGATCTACTTTTGTTATAAAACAGTTTAGATTCCTAAAATATTTCCAAGACCCCACTGTCAGAGCCTCCAGATGGGTTGTGATGTGGTGGCCAGTGTGCTTTATCTGCGTTGGCTTTATGAGATGGGAAGCCTGGTAAGTAAGCGTTGTCAATAAATCTCTGCTTTTCCATTTTGTTTCTAACCTAAACTTTTTAAACTTAGTGCAGTTCTGACTGAAGTGTTTCTCAGGTGACCCAGGACCCTTGCAGATGCTGTGTCAGATTTGCAGCTCCATCTCTGAGGCATTCATGGTCATTTTTTGCTGTAACCTCTGTCTGTTTGGCCTGATCTTGTCTGTCGTGCTGGTACCCAGCTGGCTTTCACAAAGGTCACTGCATCTGCTCTAACAGGACTTCAAACGCTTCAATTGAGGAACTTCTAAATTCATGTTATTTAATGAAACTAAGGGTTTCCATTTGGCTTTGGGCACATTTCTATCAACTTGTAAGCATGTACTGCAGTTCTTTTTATTGAATGACAGGTGATATTACAGCAATCAGTCAAGCGGCTGTTTTAAGATGCCTCAGATGATTTGTCTATGCTGGCATGATTCATAGCTCCATTTTTATTTCATAATAAAGAGAAAGTGAGAAGGATTCTGTCTTCTACTGCGCTCCTCACTGCACTGGATAGCCTACCTGTATCCATGACCTCTTTTGTCCTGTTTTGAAGTGCAGAACAAGTGCAGAAATTCACAAGAATTTCTTTATAAAATACACATCTCCCATTTGTTTCAGGCAATTGGTTCTTTGTTGCCTGCAAGTTTTCTTTAATACCTGGCTCTGTCTAGAGTAAGTTATAAGCATCTTAAAATCAGGTGTGGTATACAGCTGCCAAAAACTTACAATAGCAAACTTCTCAGTATTTGAACCATTTTTCTGTAGTATGTCTCTGCTTCATATTCCATGGCCCCTTCTTTGGGAAGTATGCTGACTCTCATACATCAGTAGCATCCAATAGCTAAGTATGCTAAGGAAATTTCTTGTCCAGAACAAACCATTACTTATCAAAAAATAGTACTCGGTATCATGAAACAGCAAGCTTAGAAAAGTGGTGATGGATGTGAGACATTATGTACAGTTTCACACTTCTTCAGGTTCTGATTTATGGATGTTACTTATTTTACTGGACACTTACGCGTTCGGCAGAAATCCTAAGGTCTAATTATCAAAGGTGGTGCTCATGTAGAACTCTAACTGAAATTGTCATAACCTTTCTGAAAATTGTCATATAAATGATTTTCCAGGTTCTATCCAGATTTATCAAATGAACTCTTATGGCAAAAAAAATGATGGATTGGCAGTGTGTCTGTTTAGGACTGTCCAGAAGACTGTAAGCGTGGAGCAATATGTTATTAACATCATTAGATCATTTAATGCAGCATCAAAAGGAATATAGAAGGCAAATAGAAAATTGAACTGAACTGAACTTTGAGCTATAGATAACTCTATAGAAGGGATAGAGGCAAAAAAAGGTAGGAATGCTAAGGAACTTGTATGTGGATGTCCATGCTTAAAGTCTGTATACGTAGGGGGAGTAGGTATATTCTCAGTCCATTGGGAATTCTGCCTCTGTCTTTAATCAAGTTTGGACTCCAGATAGATCATAAAACATGAAAAAACTATTGTTACCATGTATTCCAGCAGCCATGGCTTAATTTCCTGATTTTAAATTAACTCATGCCATTTAGAAAATATTGTCTCGGTTAGAATATTTTCATCTTTAAATAATCACTAAAATATCATGATTAATTCTAGTCACTGCTTTAAAAATATCTCTAGTTTTAACTATATTTTTCTGTACCAATGTCCAAAAGCTGAATCTTATCTCTTTCTACTGGCCTGAATAATATATTTTCAATCTTGTTCACCATGTAGTTTCTGGTAGGCTTTTAAGTTTGTTTTGATTTGCACTGCAAGGAACTCTGAGACTCAAATATGGAATTTCTGAAGAATCAATCTAAGAACTGATCTTATTTGATGTTTTCTCTAGTCCTCTGGAGAAAAATGGGAGGATGCTAATGGAACTGGTTGAAAAAGTGGGGTATGTTGTAAATAGAGGAGGGCAGCAATATCACAGAGAAGTACTTGAATGACATTTGACAAATAAATAATAGACACTGTTTAAAAGCTGGGAGGATGAAGTGCAGTGTTATGCATTGAAGGATGAACAATTTAAAAATGAACAAATTGGAAGACTTTATCAGGTGAACATGATTGATAAACATGCACCTGCATCACTCAAACTTGGACAGGTGTAGAAGATAAACTATAGGGATCTTAGAAAGGGAAGGGGAGATGGGGAATAGAGAGCAAATGAGTGTGGGCAAACATTGTAAGCAATCAATTTATAGTGGCTTAATAAATTACCACTCACCAGCATAGGCACAGGAACTGTGCTGTGTGTGATCCCTTCCTGCACCCCTTGCGCTGTGCATGTGTTGGTTTAAACTGCCTTGTGGATGGTGATGACACAAAGAGCCTCTCAGACCTTGCCATGGTTTAGATGCTCTCGTTTAGGTGTCATATCATTTAAGTGTCAGGACAGTCACATCCCGACTGATTGTTCACAGTTATTAGCCTTGGGAGATAATCAAGCTCCTTCCATTGTTTACTGTGTTAATTTCCAACTTTACTTTTTTTAAATGAAGCATCCAGGACCAAAAATAAATATTTCTTATGTTTTCACCTTTCATTAATCAACCTATAATTTCAAAAAGAGGCATCTTGTTAGTTGGGCAATGATCTAGTCTTTATAAACTTGAGTTTGATTGGCATTAATTACACTTTTTTAGTTCTGTGCTTAATGAGCTCTGCATCAGTCATTCCTTTACTTGGCCTAGAATCATTGTCAGACTGATAATTATATAATTACTTTGTCATTCTGTTTTCATTCTGTTTATCTCCTTTATATGTTGACAAAACATTGCATTTCTTTTACTAATCCAGAAATTTGCTAGATTTTGAATAGGCATTAAAAGTCAATGATAATAAATAAGGCTTGTTTGAAACATACAGAAGGAACATATTTTGGCCCTCCTCATTTTATGATGCCTATATTTAACAGCTGCTGCTTGGCATCTTCAATTCATTTTTGGAAAGAAAGTGACTCATCATCTCATGAACACAGTAAATCACTTGGCTCTTAGCAAAATAACAGGTAAGCTACTATACAGTGAATTTATTGATGTTAATTTTTCTGCCCTTTTTTTCTAATAATGGAGAAATCCCATTGTTGGAATTCCCTACATCTCTACCATGCATTACAGAGTTTTCTGAACTTTGGGGAAGGATATTGTAGTTTTAACTATAATATTTTTTAAAAGCAGATGGTCAGAGCCTTAACCCTGTGACCCTTCCCTATCAGTTTTCCAGAGTTTCCAGCTTCTGCTTCAAATTCATTACGTTGGTTACCAGTTTCTTCTCACAGTCATGCATGCTAGATAGCAGCTTTTGCTTCCCAAGCTTCTTTCTACATATTTTTTTTTTCAGATGTGGTTGTATTTTTCTAATGTAGCCTATTTTCTGTATTATTGGAGATATTTGCAACTTACATTATTTTTGACCCAGTTAACTACTTAATCAAGTCTCGTTTTCTGTTACAGTTTAAAAAGAAAAGCTTTCTATTAGTTTATATACTGGTGATAATGGTTTTCTGGTTCTTTTGGTGATTTGGTGTCCTAAAGAACAGCTGCTACAAAGTGCTCTTCTAACAAAGTGTTTAGTGTTAGTGTTTGCACTAACAAAGTGTTAGAACATTGATCCATAAATACCTAGGGGCATTTTCTAAAGGACTGAGTTACAAGATGCTATTTCCTTTTTCCTTTTGGCTCACTGATGCTTTCTAAATTATAAATGTATAAATTTGAATCGATGACCTTCACTATTCCCATGAAGACTTTCCACCAGCATTTACTTAAAACCAAGTAGGTCAAAAATACTCATTGAAGGGAAACAATGGATCATATTACCTTAGCACTAGAATATGTTGCAAATGAAGTGCTGTATTAATTAAGCCTTTGCTTACTTTTATTTTTATCATTGTGATTTTGTGTGTAATGGGCCTTTTCATTCATCCCTTGTTCAAACCATTCTGTGTACAAAATTTTGTATTGGTTTTGTACCTCTCTAAGCAGTCTGTCTCCTAGGCGGTTTTTCAGTCTGAATCAATCTTTATTATACCATATTTGTTTGGTAAAGAAGGGCTGGTCGCCTCAAAAGCAAAACCATTCACTTTCATCACATCACTCATTTAGCCACTACTTCATGTTCAGAACTTTAGCCTTCTGCCTTTGTTTTTTTATAAGAGTTGAGATATTGCCACAGAAGTCACTTTGATATGCATCTTCTACTGTTACAGAGTTACTCTAAAGTCTTCTACAGCCATTTGTGCTAAGAAGTTTTTTTTTTAGTGCTGGAAAATTAGCACACTGTCCCACTGCTCTCCTGTCCCCATTGAGGACTATTGCCCTTTGCAGTATGGCATCTTGCGGGCACCGCAATGTGTTCCTGGCTGCCTGGAGGCACCTCCATGAGCATCTCACTACTGCGCCTTTTGGCCCTCCCCACCCGTGTCCTGGAAACCTCTCTTTTCTTTCCAATCCAGGTGACCTGGAACTGACTGACTGTTTAATGCCTTGCATTCATTTTTCCTCTCATGCTCATCCTCGAGTACTTCCAGACACAGACAGTGTTGCTTGTCCCTCAAAACAATTTTGCAGTGCTTCCCCAACCTGAGTATCCCACTTGTTTGCTCCAGGTCTGTCCCTGTTCCTTTTTCACTCAGAAAAAAAAAAAAAAAAAAAAAAAAGTGAAGAAAACATGACACATCCAGAGCTCACAGCCACTGCCATCACCCGTGGAGCAAAGCTGCCAAGGAAAAGAGCCACTTTCAGTCATTTTTCAGACTCCTTTGTTCATTACTCACAGTTTTGACAAGCTGCTAACTCTCTCTAAGATTCACTCCATCTCCATGCTAGAAAGAATGACAAATCACTCAAAGTTTAGGCAACAAGTTGATCAAAGTCTCAGCAGTGATAATGCTGCAATTCTTAGTGGTGGTAACAGCTCCAGCCTCCTACCAAAATAGCTTGTCAGCTCTGCTTCATTCAGGTATTCAACCCCCCCAAAACACAGACAGTCAAATAAACTGGCAGACAAATAAAATGCCTCAAACACGAGTGCACTTGACATCAAAGACTGAGCTCCCCACATCTGCCACTACACATTTTATTTGCCTCACCCGTTTGCTGCTGGTGCCACTTGCTGGTTTCCTATCCCCATCTCCGCACTGCTGAGCTGACTCAATATTGATGACTTTGAAACTTCAAAAAAGCAAACTTTATAGCCTTTCCAAGTGGTTATAACTTGGGTTTAATGCATGTATAGAGCCAGATTTTAGCTACGTAAATTCTGGAGTCCCAGAGTCACTTGAGTGAGTATCCATGTTTAGGAGATAACGGCTTTCAAAGTGTGTTTGATATCCCTTGGCAATCTTTTTTTTATGAGGATACTTTTTGCTTGGTTTTTTCCACTGCTTATGTCACGCAGTGGAGGAGACAGTAGTGGTATAAAAAGAGGAGGTAATGCGTAGTAAAGTGGAGAGAGCTATTAAGAGATTCTCTTCAAATAGGAAGGTTTACCTTGGAAAATTCACATACTAATCATAGCTCAGGGACACACACGGTTTTATTAAAATGAAAACACGTTACTGAAGAGCATGAACTTAAAAAAAAGGAAATGATCTTGTGCTCCAGTGACCAGCCATTATGCTGTGTAAATACATGATCCTGTATGTGCAAACTGTTGTTAGCAAACATTTGCGTAGGGTTTTTTTATAGCAATTTAAGAAGACTTAAATAAAGGATAGTTTTTCTTAGCTAATAAAGAATCTTTCTGATTTTTTTATGGACTCCAATTGCAAGAGATTAGATATGCATATACTATCTCACTTTCAGTACCAGTATGGGTTCTTTACCCATCAACAATTAAACTTTCTCTGCAAATAACTCTCAAACCATCAGAGTGAAATTTGGATTTTACGTCACGGTGCAAGCTCTGACATTTCAGTAGTTATTTTTAGCTTGGAAATGTAAAAATGTTTGGCTGTAATTCCAAGGAAAAGAGGATATTGGATATTTCTGGAATGAAACTCTTGGTATTGTTCTGTTGACCACCTTTTGAGGTAAGCCAGCGTTACATGTCAAGCTCCCATTTTATTGTTGTCATGTTGGACAGATGCACTCGATCTTGCACAATACACTGTGGACTTTCTCTCCCTTCTTGCCGTGTTTGCTGTTGCCTTGACTCGGGATCCTCCCACACCATGAACTCGGCTGACCAAGCGAGCTATAATAACAGCTTTTTTCTCTAGGTGAGTATTCATTTTTTCAGGATAATCATGACGATTAAATCCTACCTGTGTTTTCCACATGAAATAAAAATTTTCTTAAAACCTAGTCCAGGATTTCTTTGAGTGCCATAAATTCATTATTTCAGTATCTTTTTCAGAACAAAGCAGTGCAATAGTAAATCGGCATTTTCGCAGACAGTTCTTGATGTTGTCTGCTGCACTTGCTGTTTTATCACATGAATCAAAGATGTAGCATTGAAACTCCAAATGGCAACTCTCACTCGTTCAGCTAAAAACTAATATACTGAAGAAAGAGGAAAAATCAAAGAGAAAACGGGGATGAATTGGACTGAAATAGCAGAACTCCATAATAATCAGTGTGGTTTCATACATATTGAGCAAACATACATCAAAGTTAGCAGCTCTAAACGTAAGAGTAGCCTTCTCTTTTGCCAACCATTTCAGCAAAACAGAGCACACAAAACACTTTTTCTGTATGGAGATGTTAATTTAATGTATCTGGTTTTTATCTACACAATTGCATTCCTCAATAATTGAGTGAATATTCTGTGAAACACAATCCAATATATTTCCAGTCAATGTAAGGACCTGATCCTAATTCAGTGGCTGTGGAGACTTTGGGATATTTCGTGGGGGTGGTAAACATCTAAACCTCCTGTTGTTGGGGAAGTCTTGCAATCTGAGCCCTCTATTTCCTTAGTGCCTGGTCTAACCACTGGCCTACAGTATAAATAAAGAATGAAAAGTGGAAGAAATTACAACTCTTCCACCTCTACTTTTTTGCTTTCCTTCTGGAGAAAACATTGTCTAAATGTTAGACTTGCTGAGTTAGTAGGACATGTCCCAGTGTCCATCTTCAGGAGAGCTTTCCAGGTCCCACATTAACCTTCTGAATATTGGGTTCCTTCATTTGAGAAAGTGGCAGCAGTTCAGACAGCCATCCACATCCTTTTCTGACAGAACATCTAACTCACTGGCTCTGTGTTTTCCAAATCTCATCCCTGCTGATGAAAGTCTTAAATATTTCAAAGTTACACCTCAATTTTTAACTTCTCTCCTTGCAGAACAGGGTTTGAATTGATTGAACAGCACTTGTGAGCATCATTATCTTACTGCTGAACCAGGTTCCTTCTTTGCAAAGAAAGGTTAGAACTGCAACCAGCCAAACGTTCCCTTAGCATTTTCTACATAATTTCTATTTGAAATATTCTTTTCAGTCCTACTATTCACTCTTCTAGGGTCTGATAGGCCCAAATTTGTCTTTAATTTCCCTATTGCTTAAGGCATTCCTCTTTCTGTTCTTGCTTTATTCATGATGCTTTTTTTTCTTTTGAAAAGATTCTGCATCATTCTTCCATACTGTGATTTTGTGATGCTTTCCGATTTCTCTCTTTCAGGTCAATCTCCACTTACTTGAACTGCAGCTTCCCTTAAAATCCTAGTGCAGCCCTCTCAACATACAGGTAAAAGAATTTATCATTCTAACAGACCTGAAAAATACTTTCATTTTCTAATCGCATTTTAAAATGTTATCTCTTCTAAGAATAGCCAAAGTAGTATATGAATATACAAGTTGCTAAGGGATAGTGTTTGAATTACCGTCAATTTCCTATGTACTAAGACAAGTCCAATTTACTTAATCATTGGTTAGATCTTATTCTGACTGTGCTACATGTAAAGAGGAAGAAGAAACTGAGACTGATTAAACTTTTGTAATAACTAATTGCAAACAAAAGAGAAGTAAAATTCAGTGTTAGAAAAGTAACAAATTGGATTTTGCTGTGATAGTTTTCTTGTGTGGTGCATGGTTAATACTGTGAAATCACTATGAAATTGCTATTATTATTCTTCAATACAGTGCCCAGAAATTCTTTAATACAATCTCTGCAGGTAATTTACTCCAGAGAACAAGTAGGTGTTACAACATGATAAAATGAAATTTCAGTAAAAACCTGTTTCCTATTTTCAGGCAACTCTTGTATTCCCAGTTGTTAGCATGCCAGCCAAGGTTTGGCTTTTCTTTTTTTAAATAAAAGTACACTTGACCACCATACCAAGGAAAAAAAAAAAAAGAAAAGCAAAAGCAATGCGTATAAAATTATCTTAATTTTGCTGAGGCTACAGCAGCTTTTAGCTCACCCTGAGACTAGGTTTTGAGGCAGGTAATTTCCATTTAAATAAAGGTAAACTATTTCTTATAAATTAGGTAATGTGAACTGACAGTGGGAAAAGCAAGGACAGTCTTACTTATCCTTTACTTGTGTTGTGCTCGAAGCTGACTGAGAAATTAAGGAAATCCAGAATGGCTTATCTACAGCTGTAAAGAAAATCAGCTTTTTAAGTGTATTGTCAGCACATGTTAACTCCGTGCTTACTGTAATGCCTTTCAGAAGTGGCATCTATGTCGTGTTCATGCTGGGATGTTTTGCTGGTGCAATCTGCAGGCCTGCACTAGAAAAAATAAATTTCTTTCTTCTAGTCAAAAGTACAGCATTCTTAGAATCGTCTAATACTGTTACTTCAATGTAAATAAAACACGATTTGATCCTGCCTGATTTTGCATTATGTTGCAATAGTCCTGCTAAAATCAAAAGAATTGCATCAGAGTAAAAACAAAATGGAGGAAACAAGCCCACCGGAGGTAAAAAATTGTTTAAATGCAACAGAGGAACAGTATATTCTGGCGTAACAGAGCCCAGTGTGAGAACTATGAATTAATAGAGCGAAGCATTAGATAAAATCACAGATGTCAAAGTCCGGTGTCCCCGGTACTTCCCCAAAGGGACTTCGCATGTACCAATGGGTTTGGGCTGTTGGGAAGGGAATGGTGGCTGCCAGCAGAGGGATGAGGGAAAGGGGAAACACAGGGGAGCAACAATCTCATTTAGATCTCAGGAGCTGAAGCTTTCTTCCAGGCTCATCTAATCAATTGTCCCTTCAGTCACTGGGGGTGAAGAGTGAGGGCAGGCTCTCAGCTCCTGGCATCAGTCAGAGGGTTTAATCATGCCCATTTTCCTGGAGTTTTTCCCATGGATGTCTGGCAGTGTCAGACATCCACCTCCCCAGCCTGCCTGTGGGTTTGGTAGAGGTTGTATGTGCCAAGGAGTCCAGACCATCCTCTTCATCCTGCGCTGCTTTCCACTCATGTTGGTTTTGCAGGTATCGTGTTTATTGCTGAGGTTATTAAAATGATATATTATCCTGAGAATGAGAATGAAGCATATTTAATAGAGGAACGTTGCTTTAGATACACGGTAAGGGAAATCAGTCAACAAGTTATGTTAATTGCTTCACTTGAGAGGACTACAGGTTATATTTTTAGAACAGCATGTTTTAAGTCTTGATGTGCGTTCATAATGCTGGAAGGAGAGGAAGCAAAGAGACTTTCTGCCATTGTCAGTTCCCAGGCTGAGATTTCCCCAGCGGGGCAGGGATGGTGGTGAGAGCATCAGGGGGTGCTTGGCTGTGCAAGGGCAGAAAGCCATACTGCACCAGGCACTGCCTGCACGGCAGGGAGCCTTCTCAGCCCCAAGACCAACTTTTGGAAGCTCCCAGTAGACCAGCACCTCCAGGAACTGTGGAAGTTGCCTACATGAAATCTTCCCTGCTCACGACATCAGGGGATTTTAGGTGGGACCTGATTCTAGAGCAGCCCCTGAGGCCCAGTGTGGCACTGCTGAAATACAGGGAGTGGTTTGGAAGAGGGGGGTTAAAATACATTTCGATTTTTCTCAGCCCCTCCTGCCTGCTTTTCTTTCTAGACTGTGAAGGCTTAATGTCTCCAGAGGAGGAGACTCCAAAACATCTCTGGGTAGCCTGTTCCAGTGCTCTGGCACTCTCAAAATGCCAAAAAAATATTCTGCCAAAAATATAGGCAAGTAGTAGTGTCTTTTGCTGTAAATACTGCCTTTATACAGTGGATTTGTCTCTGTGAACTTCCATCGATGCGTGCTGACAACACGGTGCAGTCTGTAACACCATTGACTTCTTGCAGAAATATCCAGAAAGAGGGGAGTGGTGCCCAGGCTGCTGGGGAGTGAAGTGCTCAGACTCAGCTGGTGATTGGGGGACAATGTGTCACCTTACTGTATTCTTTCTCCCTTAATCGTGGATGTGCACGTGAATTATTTACCCGTCTCTAACGCCTTAAGTTCCGTAAATCTCAGCCTCTCTGATGTTTGGGCCTGGGAATGTCACAGGTTATTGATGTCACGCTGTACATACGGAGACATGTATCAATTTACCAGTTTTGCCTTTAGTGTGTTCCTGGAAGTTTAAATACCTTTGACTTTTCTTCCCCCTTCTTTCTTCCACTTGGTCTTTCTCTCAATTCTCTCTTCTCCATCCACAGCAAAATTTAATTTAAATGTTCAGGGGGTAAGGTTGAGAGCGGAAGAAGATTCCTCAGAGGTCTGAGATGAGGTATGCTGCTAAGAAAAATAGAAAGAAGTACACTTTGGTATTTGTTCCTTCTTGTGCTTTTCTTCAAAAAATCCACCAACAAACTGACCTCTGGTGCTGTTGAAACACTATTCTTTCTTGAGTGACTTAAAAGAAAGAGACAAGAAGCAAGCAATACCTCTTTTTGGATTTCAGAGAATGTGTGGAAAAAAAAGGGAATTTTCTGTAGCTTCAGCAATACTGATAATTTCCTCCTACAGCCCACGGAGATGCTGTAGGTTAGAAAGCAGTTGAAGTTAAATTTACCAGGGGTTACTTTCTGTGGAGAGATAGTTTACTTTTCTTCCCCTATTTTGGTTTGTTGTAACTGATTAGTGCTTTTCCATGTAAGTAACAAATTTTCATCATGCTCATGGTATATGTATCTATTGATGTACCTGTTAGTTTTAGTAGGCTTCAACAGAAGATATTTGTAGCCATTAAGGTGATTTACTTCTGTTAGCTTGTGGTGCTTCCAGATGCAACAGCAAAAATGTATGATTTAGAGACACTAGACTAGTTTTAAAAAGTCCCAAAGTTACCAAGTGTCTGTTACATTGTAACGGTTCTCTAAATTGATCTATATTTTCCATATTTGCCCAGAAAAGCTAAAAAGAAAGGGGTAGGAGATTTTATTTCAGTCTTTCTAATGATTCATAATTAACTTTGCAGGGAAATGATTATTTTTAACTTCAGATTTGCATTGCACGTCAAAACTGATCACGTAGTCATTATAGAACTCTATGATCAAAATTCTACAAAGATAGTGGCTATTTTTATTCTTTGGTTTTCTGTGTCTGACTCCAGTGATGGGAAGGGGGGAAGCAGGGACCACCCTGCAGCAGTTGCGGAGAGTTCAGTGGTGTATTCTTTTTTGACATTATATGAACATGGGACGTTTTCATTCCCTACATATACTTTAATAACAATGTATAGAGGAAGAAGATATAAAAATAGCAAACACAGTCTTATTTCACTACAGCCATCCGTGAGTTTTGTTATTCATTTTGCCTCTCTGCTGCAGAATATCAGAGACTCAGAACTCTGGTGGACTTCTATGAGGACAGGAGTGAAAGGTGGACCTCCCCGGTGTTTGATTTCCTTGTTCCAGATTTACCCAAACCTTACAAAGGCTAACACTTGTATAAAATAACCACAAAGGCAGGAAAACATGTCAGGTTTCTGTGGAGAGGCAAGCATGTAGAGTCACTTCTCCCTGTAAACACGGACACTTAGGTCAGGATGAGTTTAAATCCCATACTTGGAAGATGGGAGAGGATGTATACTATCCTATAGTATACTATGGATTTATCACATATTTGTGATACTATGCATAGTATTGATAAATCAATACTATGATTTATCACATATTTGATTTATTTAACCCCACTAAAATGAACAGATATACTACAGAGGAAGACTGGAGTAACATGGGGTTTAATCAAACTGCATCTCACTTCTTCTTGAGCTCATTCCTGACTTTCTTTTTTAATGCTGAATGCTGATAGTCTGCTAAAATAACAAAAGGATGTGGTATTTAATACAGAGTTGTTAAAAATATGTAAATTCTGTCTGGATCATTGTGCACATTATTATTATTTTGAATATTACGCAAGTGTATCTCTTGATATAAACAAATGAAATTGCTTTCATATATATAAAATATAATTATACTCCACAAGGGATAAAGCAGTAAAGACCATGTTTCAATGCTCGATATGCATTGTTTAACATTTAAACTATTGATTAAAGATGCAGATAACCTGCTCTGCATCATTTTGTAATAATCACATTTCTTCTTAGGAATATAGCCCTACTGCCTGTGCTGTTGGCACACCAAGGGATACAGTAGATTAAAACTACAAAAGACAACTGGTGGCATTATAAATATATATTCCCTGAAACGGAGGCAACTCTGTCTCAAGATTTCTCCAGAAACTAAAGTATTGGTTTCCTGAACTATATTATTGTTAAAATCTGGACAGCCAGAGGGAAAACTGTCTTTCTCTGTCTTTAAAACACATGCTAGGAATGAGCTCAGGAGTTATAAACCAGTGGGCCTTACTTCAGTATTTATTAAATTAGCTGAAAAATAACTACAGAGTTATAATGAGCGTGGTACTATAGGGACAAATAGCAGCAGTCCCAAAAGGAAAATGTACTTTCCTACAGTGTGTCAGCAAAATAACAGAAAACTGAGAAGTGATACACGTAATTTATTTTGAGTTTTAAAGAGCTGAAGAGGCTATTAAGGAAACTAAGAGTAATCACAAGGTAGGACGTAATGGACTTTCATGGACTAGAGACTTATTAAGTAAGGAAACAAAGAATGAAATAAATTGGTTTAGTAAGTTAAAAATTTGACTGAAGACAATTCTGTTTTAATATCGAATGGATTTTATTTATGGTATTGGGTGATATGTTGTAATAGATATACTCGGGATTCAGATAAATGGGCAGTGAAAGTCCTTTCTATCAATCAAAACAAACTACTCCTCATTTTATTTTTTGCAGCTTTACTCAAATATCAATAACTGTCATGCCCAGGAAATTTAAATAGCTGTAAATGGGAAAAGTTTTTATTACTTGATAGATGGATAACAGTTCAAGTCTACAGTTCAGGTGTTAACAGTCTCAAAAATCCACCTGTATTTATTTGCTTTTATTATTAGAATTAATGCTGGTGTAATAACAAATTTGTATTTGGATATAAACTTGTAATTAGAAAAATCACAGATGTTATGGGGAAAATTTTTTACACTAGGTCATCTAGTTGATGTTTCTGTCTGAATAGAAACTTTTGTCAGGAATGATTTTGTGTGTTTTGTGGAAGCAGCTTCTAAGTGACAGCATTGAGCATTTCATGAGTTGTGCTTTCTCAGTCTCATGGATTGTATCATTAGACTCGTTTGTATTTAAACTCTTCAAATTACCTGGAGTTTCAACAATGAAATATTGTTCTCAGTCTGAACACGAGGATGTGCTTCAGAAACCAAGATTTCTTTCATTTTTAGTCTCTAGGCTGTGTGTGTACGTGTGAATTCATGCATATACATGCATGGACAGGAACAGTACATGGGTATTAGTTGGCAGAAGGCATTTCCTTTGAATGCACATTCCAAGGGCTGTCACAGCTTGGGAAAGTTGCAGGACAGCTATCAGATAGATGAAGGTTTTTTACAAAAATAGACAATGGTAAAAATAGGCAAGGATATATTAGAGTGAATAATTTTCCAGAAAAAATATTTTTACTAAATATTAGGAAGACAGGCTTCTAACCCAGGGTAGTGAAAGACACAGAAATGGTTTACAGACAACAGTTAAAGACACTGCTTCCCTGGAGATTGTCAGAGCTGGAGAAACATCCCTGAAGGTAGAAGCAACAGCAAAGCTAATTTAATTCAGAGCAGTGTCTTGAAATTTAAGCTCAATTATGTTAATTGGTGAGACAGTTCAGGATAGGGAGTGGTTGGAGTCTCCACTTTGAGGGTTATCAAAAGCGGCAAGTGTGCTCTTTGGGACAGTAGTACCTGTGTGAATTTATGAATTTCAGTTCCTTAATGAGCTACTTAAAAGCCTTTTTAAGGCTCCGCATCCTCTCTCCTAAAACCCTCCCTTGTTTATAGACTTGCATCGTCACAATAACTCTGTTACTCTTGTTCAAAGCTCATCTAGGTCTTGGGGATCCTGGATCAGTGTAAAGGAATGGTTTAGGCTGGGTCCTTCACAACTATATGCAGCTGCAGTTTTTCTTATGAACCTCCCATTGCCCTTAGTATGGCAAGGATTCATTCACTGTGTTAAATTCCACAAATGGATTGATTTTTGTCATATGTTTGATGGTGCTTCTTTGTCTTGTAGCTCTTTTAAAGTTTAATATTGGACAGTCTGATCTGCAGGTTTATATTGTGTAAAATTATATTTCTCTGTATCTGTGAGGGTTGAACAGAGGGTGAATATGTTCTATCACTGCCTCTCAGGATGTTTCTATTTAATGATGCTAACTCCCTCTTACTTGATTAGGGACTTAGTGCTATCAAAACAGTCATGCAGATTTTATTACAGGTGTACAGAGATGCTGTTTCATTCTATTCCTTAGATGGATGAATGGTTTTTGACACAAATCTATGTGAACACCTTTATTCTTCATTATTTTATAAAGAGGCCACCCAGTGAGCTATTTCAGTGGAAGGAAGAAAAAAAGAAGTGTTTACACGTACCTAGGGAGGATGATTTGATGTAACAATAATAATAAAGTATGCTGATGCGATCATAATATCATTTTCATTGCATGCGGGTGGAAACTGAAACTTCTGTTACTGATGAGATACTGATTATGAATAATCAGCTTCACATCCTAGAGAGGTAAACACAATCTGTGTCTGAATGTATATCAAGGGAAATCCTTCATGTATTTTCATGAGTCTTTGTGCACGGATGGTATTCTTAGATTCCTTTTTAGCATGATTCTTTTTCAGTCAGCCTACTCATTTTCATTATAGCAGTCGTGCTGGAGCATCCCTTTGCTGTGCACAGCTCTGGTTTCACCATGGGTAGGGAGGTGACCGTGGGATGGGACCTGGTCATGCAGTGTCCTTGTGGCTGGGCACTGGAGAAAAGCAGAAGTGATCTCAGAAAAGCAAAGGAGGGGAGCAGAATCAGATGCAAGGGGAGAAATAACCACAGAATTTCACAGCAGGGAGAGATACAGCAGAGATATCCCAGCAGGTCGTGGAGAGACAGTTCTGCCCTGGCTGGCAAGGAATAGATACAGAAATAATGTTTGCACCTAAATTTTTAATATTAAGAAAGCAACATTGTAGAACTGGGCACTCAACTGCTGCTTTACCTGGAAAAGATTAATGGCTGCAATGATGCAGATACAGGTTAAGCATCATATCATCCCAGTTTTCAACAGAGGCATATTTCTGAAAGAATTATAGATACTTACTGAAACATCTTTCCATATGATCTTTTTCAATACTAATTATTGCAAGAAGTATTCAAGAAGTAAGGCAATTTATCTTTTTATCTCATATCCTAATATGTGCATGAATTTTATCACTGGTGTATAATAAATGCAAGTATGTCATATTGGAGTGCAATGCAAGAAGGGAGTGTGTCTAAATAGGTGTTTTAAGAGCATGATAAAAACAGTTTGAATAGTAGAAGCCATTTATAAAGATCATCTCATTAGTGAAACTTTGCATAACTTTATTTTTCCCTCTCTAACTTTCTTGTACAACTGTGTGGGCCTTAGCTTGTGTTTACCAGGTAATGCCCTCATTTTAGCAGAAATCCTTAAAAGAGCTTTGTTGGTTTTAAAGTTCCGAGGTACCCACAAACCAAGGGTGTAAATGATACCATAAAGACAGACCTGAGAGTATCTTCCTAGTTATGAATCTACAACTAAAGACTGCTGTCAATATAGAAACTGGATTAAGTTACAATGATGTGCAAGTTAACTATGAAAAGTGTCATAGAGACTTATCTGGTATTGGACCTTCTACTGTTTTAAATCGTAAGTTTCTTTCAGTTCTAGTTTAGGGATTAGTAGACAGAGTTACACTAGCTTCAGAAAAATACTGGGAAGTAGGTCATAAAAATGCTGAAAAAAACTGCCAGAAAAATTATGTTAGTTTAATTTTCTGTTTCATCCTATACCTGATAGTCCTAGGGTGCTTTTTTTCAGGGCTACTATTATGCAAATCTGCATGCACTCTTTCAGTTCAAATTCATCTGTTTTTCCACTGTAGGAGGACTATGGAGTAATAAAAAATAGACAAACCAAATTCTCAAGTCGTTAGTGCTGTGGGCTTCCACTTGGGTTCTGGCGTGCTAATTCAAAATCAGATTTTCTGTTTCAAATCAGTTCAGGTTTTCCTAGGTGACTGTGATGTTTTCTATTTTAATTACATATTTAACAATAAAAACTTTGCTTGTTGACTTACTGCAGCAATATTTGCAGCTTATAATACTGATGCTGAAGAAATCTCTTTGGTGCTTTTTATCTAGTTGTTATCACAGTCTTTAGAATGTAAGTAATTAAAATGTTAATGTTTATGGATTTATTTGTTTGCTTTTAGTTATTTGTTTGCAAAGATACTGGAGTTTAGCCATTTTGTTCCAATGCTGTTGCATAGCTTAGTCTAGAAATGAAAAAGTTACTTTTATGGGCATTGCAGGCTTCTTTCTTCAATAATTTAACCTCACTTTACTTGAAGGCAAGGTTCTAGCACTTACGTTGCAAAGGACAATAGTTGAGGGAAGTACTAGAATTAAGGTGATGTCAAGTAGGTGTTCTCATGCTTGGCAGTGGATAATTAGCAGTGTATAGGGGCATTTGGAAGATACCAGGCAGCAAAAAGTAACTTTATTTCCTTGTGATTCACCATAGTCATGATAATTTTTGGAGTAGTGGCCAAATTTTGCAGACCTACAACTTAGATATACCTCACATAAATCTAAGATGATGAAACCAGCTTCACAAGGAAAGTAGATACCAAGCAATTCTTCTCTTTGACAATGAGTTTTCATTTTTTTTGCTGGAAAAGCACAGTATTTTGGTTTCTTTTTTGGAATGCACTGTGATTTCCCAATAGAATGGAAAAAAATATTACAAAACATAATTAAGACATTAGCAAGGGCATCTGTAATCTGTAGAACAACTAGGGTTTACCAGCGGGGGGTGACAAAAGTCTCAACAATTTCTGTATCACAGCTTTACCCCCAGTGGTATCTCCTCCAGAAGGCAAACGTAATCATGAAAGAGTTTGTGATTGTTCACTTTCAGGCAGGGTAACAGATGGCATTTGGCTACCTATGACTAATACAGATAATTTTTTTCCTCTTGATACTGTGAGTACAACGTATTCAAGAAAACCATTATGCCCAGGAAAGTAGCTGTGTTGCACAGAGAAGCAGGTCTTCTGCAGAGCTCTAAGCAACTGGTTTGTATTGACTACTCTGCTTTAATCTCTCTTCAGATTTATATCCACTGGTGTTTGAATCTGGCATGGCTTGTTCCTCTGTCTTCTCTAAAATCCCTCCCTGATCACAGGAATTTCTAGAAACCTGGAGTACACATACCTTTTGCACGGTCTCCCGCAGGTCTGCAGAGCCAGTCCAGTTCAGCAGTGCTCAGGGCTGTTTTTCCCTACATACTTGTCAAATGAAAAACATCACACTCAATTAAATCCATTCTCTCTTGTTCCCCTAAGTCAGAGAACACACCTTTAAATTTCTTTCTGCTATTATTGGAGACGGTAAGTGCCAACAGTGATATTCCTTATCTCATATGTGTCATATGTGTCAACACTGCATATGTAGCTGTGATGGGAAGACAATGGGTTGGTAGAAGGTGGGTGAATTTGGTTTTAATGATTTTGCAAAAGCAAAAGGATCATTGTTTTGGTTTAGTTGATGTCAGTAAAGGGTATGAACTAAAATCTTCGCGACTGGGACTTCTGGTTTGATTCTTAACGTCCACAAATGTCAAAACTGTAAAAACCAAAAATGAAATTCATAAAAGCATAAGGTCACCCTAGGTGTGCAATTTCCTGTATTTTTAGCCAACAGTAAATTTATGCTTTGCACTAAATATGAAATCTTCAACAATTGGTACAAAAGTTCTGTATAGAAAAAGTATCATACAAAAGTCATGCTGGGAAAGGAGAATCTAAAAAGTTACATTACAGCTTGAAAACTTTGTCTTTTGTGCTATTGTTGGTTATCAAAATTGTTTTGAAAGGCAGAGGGTTGCCATTCACATTGGAAAAAGACCTTATTCTCCTCTTACAGATTCTAAAGCTTGCGATGGCATTGTAATGTGAGTAAAGAATTATGTCGACAGAGTATTTTTGCAGTCTAATTCTACCGTCACTTTGTGTTTCTTTCATAAGCTTTTTTTTATTATCCTAGAAATAAGATTTCTGTGGGAAACAGTTTGTGATTTTCGGGATGGAATTCAGAGGGAGAGAGAGAGAGAGATGGAGAACTGCTTTGTTTTATTTTTATCTTATTTACAGTTCTTAGTACGATTAAACTTTGACCAGTGGATGGCACACCATAAGGATATAAATAGTTTTATTGATAACTGCTGTTCTAACAAGGGGCAGTAACAATTGCTCCATAGCAGAGAGAAGGGAGGAAGGGAGGACCGAGGATATTTCCTACAGTAACGCTTTAAAATGACAGGATAATTGGCTGGAAATGGGTAAGAAATTAAAAAACACAAAATAAGGAGACATCTGGCCAACATCTCTGTTGACATCACCAATGTGCTACCATAACGCTGAAAGGCATTGTAGGATCCCTGACACAGCTTCTGGAAGATATGGTCTGGTCCTGAGTTCCCACTGAAATGACTGAAGTCAAACACTGCTCAGCTGCATTTAGGAGTTACTTTCTTCATTAAATTCCTTTCCTAAATTGGTCCGTAATCTCAGCTTAAAATCCTCCTGGTGAAAGCTCATGGCTGCTACTGGCTAGGAAATTATACAATCCTTAGTTTAAATTCATTAAATAGTTATGTGGAAAGGGGAGCAAGCCATCTGTAATAAGCTAAAATTGCTGACACAGTACTCATAATAGGTTCTTTCCCAGAGGTTTTTATTGCAGTTATATAAGAAATCATCGACTTATGAAGTTCAAAGAAACTTTCAAAATAGATCTTTCTTTCGTTATATTTTTGAGCGATGTAGCAGGAGACCATGAAGATATTGCTCATAATAATTAGAGCTGTGAAACCTTGGAAAAATAAGCCTAGGGACAAGGGAAACTTTTTTATTTATGGAAAGTTTGAAGAATAATTTAAAACGGAGGAATGTATTTACAGTCCAAGTTCAAGCAGCCACTCACCCTGGAAATTGCTTCAGTTAGGTACGTGCCTTTTCTTTCAACTTCTTTAATTAATAGAAGTTAATATGCAGACCTCACAAAATTGTCATGCACTTGTGTGATGCTATCGATTTTGGGTCTTCCTTCGTCATATAATGGGTAACTCCAGGATGAAAACAGTGGGATTTCCTATCTGGGTAATTCCAGGTTGTAACTAAAGAACATGGAGTCACAGTCTGGAGCAGAAGATGCTTTCTTGAGCCTCCAGCAAGGGCACCACATCCCAGTAAATAATGCAGCTGATGATTTCTCACATGTGGAAACACCAGAATTATTGTGCTGGCCAAGGCTGTGGAAATGAGATCCAGCAGCAGAAGAGGCCTGGAGGGTTTATTGGAGTTGTTTCAACTTGAGGTAGAGGACAACATTTGAAATGAGCTGGGAAATGAGCTGTTTTCATAACTCTTTTACCTTTATTAGGGAGCCAGCCACAGAAAACATACCACTCTGGGGACTTGGTGTACCTTGTTTCAGTATTCTTGTTACAACAAACACCTAAATAATATCTTTTTTTTAGTTCAGCTATCTCCGTGACTTCAGGCGTTTGTTGCCTTATATTCCAGTCTATACTTTCTAACCTCTTGTTCCTACAGCTATTAATATTCACACTAGACCAATGCTACAATTCAATGTAAGTGCACTGAGAAATTATTTCTTTCGCAGTCTGCACAGTACACTACAAATGACATCCTGACCTCTAGAGCAGCAGATTCATTAATTTTGGCAGAAAATCGCAACTCCTACTTTGAAACTATTGATTTCCCAAGAAAATACTGAAATGCCTTGTCATTAACACCTATTTAGACAACTACACCTATGGTGCAGCTAGGTCATTCATACAGGATTAACTAATTAATGCAGCTTTTTTTTTGGTAAGAGGAGGCCCTGTGAGCATCTACATCATAACCATTGAACATCAGTTAATTTTTTTTTTTTTTCCACCAGCATTTATAAATAAAACTACTAGCCTAAGGGGAAAAAAAATCCAATTTTCTGTGTTTCAGGAAAAAGTCTGAATAGTCAATGAAGCTTTCACCATGCCAACAGACATTGAAGATCAGTTAAACAAAATCCAGTAACAGTTGTATTTTTACTTCCATTATTTTTAAGTTCAGGTTTAGAAATGGAAACAAGCAACTTCACACGGAAATCAGGACCCAATAATAATAAATATAATTTAAAGAGCAATTACAAGAACACAAGAAGTCAGAGTTCTATAGTAATTTAGAATTGTAATATTTTTGGAGATTTTACACAGATATGTTTTTTTCAGATTCTTAGCACTGACTGGCATTTAGAAAATTGACAGGATGGAGTTTCTTCCAGGCACTTAACTGGTCTGTCCTGTAAAATTTGGCAGGTATTTTTTGTCTGTAGCTTTTGGCTCTTCTATGTGATCAGGTACCTACATTTTGACTGTTTAAACTTAGTTCCATCCCTGCCTTGCTGTTAACATCACCCATGGGCAGACTCGCCACAGGAGTGGCCACGCTCCTGCAGGTGCTATGTCCTTTCCACCTCCTTGCTGTTATAGCTGGCAACTGCATTCCTGCTGAAAATCAAATAACTTGCTCTGTGCGTCCTTTTTATCATGCTCTTCTTCACTGCCTAATACTGCAGGTTTTCAATCTGGTGTAGACACCATCACATTTATTTTACAATACACACTGACTAGGTGCTGAATGACTTTATCCCTGCTCCTTGGTACCCAGGACATTCAACAAGCTTAACAGGAATGCAGAGGCATGACAGATTTAGTCAAAGACTGTAAACTGTTTCTACTACAAGCAGTAATGCTCAGTATTTACTGTTCTGTAACAATGAATTAGTTACAGTTCCTTTTTTATTCATGAATTTATTTCTAGTTGCAGTCTGTAGTGAAAGCATAAGTAACTTAGTTTCAACCAGATATTTTTTTTCCCTAAGCAGTTTTAGTTAGTCTTAGTTTTACCTAGTTCTAGTTAAGAAGTTACAATTTTTAATTTTGTACAATTCTGGTGTTTATGAAGTTTTGAGTGTTCCATCATCATGGGATAATGGGTGAAACCTCTAGACACGTGCTTGTTGATTGATAGTTGCATTTGTATTAAGAGTTCAAGTTTAAAAAACACAGTTTTAATCAGTGTCACAAAAATAACTTCTTTTCAATATTTTGTGTCAGTTAATATGAAGTACTGGAACAATTATTCTGTAGATTAAAAACTCTTGGCATAAACTTTGGGATATGCTGAGGATCTGGAGAAGTTAATGTTTGATGGCTGAGTTATGTTAGCTCTAGGCCTGCATTATGCTTAATTTTAGAAAAGAGAAGAGGACCATTGACTTCAGTGGGATTCTTCATAGTTTTTGACATTTGAAGAGGTTAAAAAGTCTTTGAATAATTGGAATTTCAGTTAGCAATAATGTGCATGTCCTGTCAATCCTATTGACAAGCGAAGATTTGATGGACAGTTTTCTTATCTGTGACTCCAACATTTATAAAGAAACTGCCATTTATTCCCTCCAGTATGTCTCCATACCAACCTCTGATGTTCTGTGAGACAAGGAAGGCTCTTTCTATTTCACCTGTCCCAGCTCCACAGTGAGACTGCTCACATATATGAAATAAGCCATGGCTTTGCGTATCTTTCTCAGTGCTCTTACATCAGTTGTATAAACTTCCCTTTTCTACAGTTCAGAATTGTAAAATGGGAATGGCCACAGTGGGGGGACACAGGAGTTTGAAGCATCAAAAAATGGCTGGTGCTATCTACATTATGGTGTTGGACAGTGTAGTAGGTTTAATCCTTCCCAGAAGAATTCACCAGATGTATAAAAATAACATAAAGCTTTCTAAAATGTTTACAATTCTGCAAAGTGAGTGCGAGAAGTCAGGAGGTCTGGCTCCTGGGGAGTGTTGTACACAGCTGGTGCCAGGTGACATGATGTGAAATACCCTTTGGTCAGAATTCAGAAGTCCTTGACGATCCATTGTAATAAAGATGATGTGTAGTTATACCTTCTTGAAGAGTCATGATAGAGAAAACTGCACCACACACTAACATCTTTATTTAAGCTACATATTTTTTCACAGAGATATTTTAGGAATACTGAAAGTATTAAAATCTACTTTAGGTATCTGTGCTAAATATGTTTAACTACCTCTGCTTGTTAAATTTCTTTTCGTTTATGACAGAATATAGAAAATGGGGGGGAAAGGAACCGTTAATTCCGTAACAGACCTTGTTTAAAAAAATGAACTTCATAGGTACTTTCAAATTACTGAGAAAAATTTTGTCAATTTCAATATTTTAAAAAAGGTTTAGCAAAATATACAAGAACTACCCAAAGATCCATTCTGCATAAATTGAGATGATATAAATGGAAGGTCCAGCGTATAAATTTGTCACCAGCCTGTATCCCATCACTCAGTGGGTCATAGATTTACGTTAATGTAGTAACTCACTAAAGACAGGCCATTCTGTTCTGCACAGAATATTGTTCTATTGAACTGTAGCTGTATTTGAGAAGTGAGCAAACCGAAAATTTTGGAATTCCTTGTGGAAGAGCAGGCAGGCCTTGGGCAGCAGGCGGCTGAAGCTGGCTCATCGGTGGGCAAGGACAGCTGCTGGGGAGCTGGTCAGACAAATTGCTGTGTGAACTCTGCCAGCATCAACAGCACTGAAATATCTCCATGTAATAGAGGTCAGTAAACCCCAACAAAATTGCCTTATCATAATTTTTCCTATCCACTTTCTAGTCTTGGCAGAAAAGAGAATTAGGTTGCTAGATCTAAGGCATTAGGAAATACAGATGTCCCTGTTTTAGGGCTGCATAATGTAGTCTTTGTGCAGGTATGCAGTTGGAGTATTAATGCAAAATATAGTTCAGGTCGTTAGTTAAATTTCATCTAAATACAGTGTATTTATGCTTAAAAATGTGAATTCAAATAGAAACATGTACAGAGAAAGACTGTTAGGATGATAGGGAGAACAGAACCTAATTTATGGTTTGCTTAGCCTACTGAAATGAAAGGTTAAAAGGGACAGCCAGCATGGCTTCATGGAGGGCAAGTTCTGCCTAGTGGCCTTCTATGGTGGAGTGACTATGTCAGTGAACACAGGAAGAGCTAGGGATGTCATCTATCTGGACTTCTGTAAGTCTTTAGACACTGTCTCCCACAACATCCTTCTCTCTAAATTGGAGAGATATGGATTTGATGGGTGGACTGTTTGGTGGATGAGGAATTGGTTCAATGGTCGCATCCAGAGGGTAGTGGCCAACAGCTCAATGTCCAGATGGAGATTAGTGACGAGTGGCGTCTCTCAGGGGCCTGTATTGGGCTCAGTACTGTTCAATATCTCCATCAATGACAAGACAGTGGTATCAAGTGCACCCTCAACAAGTTTGCAGATGACACCAAGCTGAGGGGTGCAGTTGTCATGACTGAGGGACAGGTTGCCATCCAGAGGGACCTGGACAGGCTCAAGAAGTGGGCCTGTGTGAACCTCATGAGGTTCAACAAGGCCAAGTGCAGGGTCCTGCCGCTGGATTGGCACAATGGTATCAAGCCAACTTGATACCAACAACTCCGTTCAGTGCTGCAGAGTGACACCTTGGTCTTATATCAGTCTGGAAAAAAGACACAGCTGTGTCTAGTTAGTAAGGGAGAAGCTCTCTAAAACTCTGCTATCACCTGCATGGTTAGCACTCCTCACAATACCCCATCCGTGGTGTTTGTTTTCTTGCAGAAGTATGCCTTTTGCAGTTCACAGGACTTGCAGTGGTTATCCTTTTATCCATGAGGCTTTGGTACGGAGAGTGAGAGCCACCAAGTTCCTGATGGGTATGTGGTGATTAGCAAATGTCACTGGGACCTCTGCTATTCATGAATAGATTCCTGGATCATCATCCAAATGGGTTGGGGGCTTCTGAGATCCTGCCCGGTTTGCTCTTTTGTTCGCTGAATATACTCCTACAGGAATTGAGGTCAGTGGTGAAGCCTGAAGCATCAAAGTGAAATTGTAGTATCGTGCTCAAAAATGGCTCCGTAAAAATGAAAATAATATCACAGTACTCTGTATCTCATTTTTCCACTTCAAATGCAACCACTTTGTGGAGTAAAAAGAGTTATTTCACTAAAACCAGCCTTACTAACTCAAGTTTGGATCTGTAGCTCACACTTGGATCTGAAAGTCAGAGTTTTCTTTCTGGTGCCCTGTCATCAGTAATAAATGTTTTGCAGCCCCTAACTTGCACCTTTCATGGCCTCATTGCCTTCAGTGGGTTGATCAGATGTAATTAATTCACCCTGGAGCTGTTTAATGATGCATAAGAAGGAATAGATTCTAGCTCAATCTCGTAACTGCTTTGCCTCTGAAATCTAACAGGATTAAAGCACCATTAAAAAAAAAAAATCCAAGTAGTTCTGTGAGCAGTGAAACTAATGAAGCCAGAATTCCTATGGATTTCTGTCTCCTGGTTGATTGACTATTTAACTGATGTATATGAATGTTATGTTATCTCTGCATATACCTATAATCCCTTTCTGCTGAATATTTTGGCAGTGACATCCTGGTTGCTGCAGAAATTCCCCAGTAGGATTAATAGTTATTAGGAAAAAATTGTTCAAAACCTGGATTCTCTTTTACCTAACCTCCTAGTTTACAAAATGGGAACAATTTAATTTTTTCTTTGCATCTTTTGCTGCTACATTGTTTGGTGGGTTTTTTTTGGAAAAAGCGTGCAGACGTAGTCATGAGCTTGATAAACCATGAAACCATGAAATAAGTAAATAAATAAGTCCAAAAAAAAGTAAAATTAAGAGTATGGCCTTCAATGTAATTTACCGGTGTGTGAGAATAACCAGAAACAATCCAGGAATGTCTCATAGAACGATCTTGAAAACTACCAAAAGGATAACAGTATTAGGAAGAAAATGCTTATGACTTAAGACAAAGAAAATTGCTGAAACTCAGATCAAGTATTTGGGCTGGAAAACCACACTTTTTAAAAATCCTGGTTTTCTACAAGCCTTTGGAAAATGGTTGTGCTTAAATGTAAGAGTAAGATTTGAAGTCACGTTGCTTATGAAGTGGGAGCAAGTATTGGTGCACTCTTTTTTCTCTGGGCTGCCTGCAAAATTTGTAGGAAAATAATTACTTTTTTTACTGGATTCTGTTCACCTGTCAGATTTGGTTCAAGTTGGCCTATGAGCTCCAAAGCCATTATCAGAATACTTACATAAGTTTTGGGGAAGGAGGCTAAATGCAGTCCCCAAAAATCTTTGAAAATACTTGCATTCACTGTGCCGTTGTCTCTAGACTTCATTCACTCCCTAGTCCGTGCCTACCTGTCACTGCCTTGGTGCTTGAGGGAGCATCATCTTGATCTCCAATTTGGAAATTCTTTATTTTAAGTACCTATGTTAATTTCCTCAGTGGAGGGATTTTTTAGTAAGGGCTGATTTTGGTTAATTTCTCATGTGTACCTATTCAGTCAGGTAATGGTGTTTAAAGTTTGCAGAATTATATATACATACATATATGTCAAAAAGGAATTTCACAAAAATCTATAAATCCTAGAAAATACTCTAATTTACCTGGCTAAACGGTTACCTAGGATGACAAAAACTCTATTAAATCTTTGTGGGTTTGCCAGTTGTAAAAGTAATGCATGTTTAATTCAGGAATATAATAAATTATATTTAAAATGTCATGTCACTTACTGCTCACTAAGTTTTACAAAACTCAAGCTGCAGTAGTTCAAAAATTTTCAAAGCATTAGAATTTATGAAAACCAAGAAACAGAAAAGTAAGGGGAAAGTACAATGGGAATGAAATTAATCTAGCCAATTTCTCACAGTCAAGAAAAGGAATAGCATTCATGTATGCATTCATTACAGCCTCTCTACAAATTCTGTATTAAGTAGTTGTGAGTTTTTTCTGAATTTTTTTAATTACTAAAACTAGTCTTAAGCAACACTTCATATGTAAGTATCCCATATGCCATAACTCACTAAAAGAAACTCTCCAAGTGTAACCATAACTATAAAATTAATCATATTAGGATAATATACTTTATTGTGTATGGCATTGATACTGCTGCTGCATTGCACTAACAGCAATACATGCATTCAAATTATGTGCATCTGGTGTAATTTGGGGAATGGTATTTTTGCAATCATATCTGAGATTAAAACAGACAATGCATGTTAAGTTCGAAGTCATTTGTCCGTTTTGCTGCTTTTGATTCTTCAGTACAGGAGAAGTTTAGATTGCATTAATGTGCTTTTTGTTCTGCTAAAGGAAAATTCATTACAAAATAATTCAATAAAAATGGGTAATTTTAATCAACTTGACTGTAACTTGCAAGACATTGCATGAAGAGCCAATGACTTCTGTGTTTCAGGGTCTTGAAGAAAAATGCAGGGAAAAAGTATTAGAAGTTTAATGTCTGAAGTCCTTCCAATTAAAAGCTATTTTCTGTTTATCTTCAGAGTCTGTGATTAATGCAGAAATGCTATATAGAATATTTTACTTTAATTCCTTTATTCAAGGCCAGGTTGGATGGGGCTTTGAGTAACTTGGTCTAGTGGGAGGTGTCCCTGCCCATGGCAGGGGGGGCTGGAACTAGATCATCTTTAAGGTCTCTTCCAACCCAAGCCATTCCATGATTAATTCCTCCCTGACTGTTTCTCATCCTCTGTTTTTTGATTGGCCTTTCCATGATGCAGATTTCTGTGAATGAAATGTAGTGACAGAATTCACGGACTGGAGGTGGAAGGTGAGGTGGTTGTGAAAGGTAGTTGCACGATGATGAGTTTAAATCCTTTAATTCCCTTGCCTTGGGAAGCTCTTCCTTTTGGAAGCTCAGAAGAGCAATGGGTCTCCCTGCCAGACAGAGGAGGATTTGAAGGCATCTTT
This sequence comes from Tringa tobata, assembly GCA_033628505.1. Lineage (NCBI taxonomy): Eukaryota > Metazoa > Chordata > Aves > Charadriiformes > Scolopacidae > Tringa > Tringa tobata. Next base: position 41,236 of record JAHREE010000176.1, on the reverse strand, counting down.
CAAGAAAAACGCAAATATGTAAAATGAAACATTTTGTTTTATCTACATGAGACGATTTCTGAGAGAAGAAGTTGAGTATATTTCTTTGGTTGATGTAAAAGATGGAACCTAAGGTGAAACTGGGAGAACAGAACTTGACTAAAATACATCTCTTACAGAGAATTTCCCTAATTAAATTGAAAAGTTGGCATATTTGTCAGTCTTAAACAATAAAAAGAGAATAATTTATGAATCATGGCAATCCCTGTTTAATGTTACAAGTTTGAGATAAAACATTTCCTAGACCTTTTGAGATCACTCTCAAGAACTTGAAATTCTTAAAAAAGGTAATACAAAGTTTTTTTAAGGTTGGCAGCTTTTAATGATGAATAGCAGGACAGTACAAGACAGATAAGTTATGTTCCATTTGTGTGTGTGTCCAGGAAGGAATGAATGAGCTGGATTTGTTGCTTATTGATCATGTCTTTTACTGTGCAAGTTTACACAAGGAATAGCTATGTTCCCAGCTGTCCCAAAAATATAGGAGAGCCAGATTTCCATGTTTTCCTTACAAATCAGGTAATACCACGGCCCCAGTGCTCGTCCCATCCTTTAATAAAGCCTTGCTGTCTAAGATGAATTAAGACAGGCAATATTGTTTTCAGCCTAGTAAATCATTTGTGGACAAAAAAGTTGAGATCACAATTTATCAGCAGAATTAGGTAATAACGAAAGTACATACCGGTAAGTTTATCAAACTCCAAGTAATTGGAAGCACCAGCGGTTTGATAGGTGGGTGGCAATATTTCACTGCGTCTTTGATACAAACTCAATTCTGCTGCTCGAGTGGTAGTGATTTTTAGAGGGTTTTAATAAGAGAGACATCTGTGACTGTAGCCTTGGTAGAGTTCATGTCCTTTATACCATCAATAATTTACGATAATTTAATAGGAACTTGTGGAATATAAAACAATTCTAGTGGAAGATGACTTTATTGAAACCAACTTCTATGGCTGAAGATTCTGTTAAGTATCTAGTTTCAACAAAACTCTAAATACATGTGCTATATACTTTTATTATTGCAAAAGAAAGAAACCTTGTTCAACAGTCTTTTGGTAGAGAGTTATTACATTTACTTGTTTTAGTGTGAAGAGAGCAATTTCTCATCTTTGGTCTACTTCTGAAAACTTGGTGCTATACCTTGAACAGAAACACATGTAATAATTTAGGTAGTACCTGGTTTAAAACATGTGCCTAAAGAAACAATTTATATGTTGTTCACAGAGTGTTCGGTAAAATGTATAGACCCAGTTCTAATCTTGATCGCATCCTCCATTCTCTTAAAAACACCAGAATAAGTTTAGTGATTTTAATGGAATAAGCCCCTTTGTAGGTTGAGAATTGGGAGCATAATCTGTGATACAGTACCCCAGTGTATGCCGAGTATATGACATGGCTGAAGGATCAGCTTGTGTATTTGAATATCAGAAATGCCGAAACCAGTGCTATAACATCATAACGGGTTTTATTCTGGATTCTGAAGATTTATATGACCGTTCTTTAAAACTGTTTGTCTGTATTTATCTGTATCTTAACTCCCTGCCTTCAACAGTTTTGAATCTGTTTGTCAATCTTGTCTCAAAGAAAGAGAGCTTTCAGTATTTTCTAAAATTAAAAATCCAGATAGAAGAGTGAAATCCATTTATAGAACCCACTGTGATGGAGGCTGTGGCTGCATTCACCCTGTTGTGTTCATCAGATAATCTACGTGGGATATCATCCTCAGACAAATGCTTGGGAAGTTAGTTTGTGTTATTTTAACTGCTCGTATGGCTCCTTGCTTTATGACTCTTTTAATCACTCATTTTTAAAAAAGGGAGTAATATGAGAAAACAAATAATGAGCAAAATGTTTTCTGTGTCATGCTATTTGTAATTATTTCACATATTCGAATCTATTTTGGACCAACTTTGGCAATAATTCAATTGTCTCTAGACCCTGCAGTCTTTCAGGAGGCTTTTTTGCTGTTAATTCCCTCTGAAGCTGACTGAATTTGGCTAGGGAATTCTGAATGTTATAAACCCATTTCTAGTCTCCTGGAAATCTTTCCATTTTCATTGTTGTCACAAGACTTTTTCTACATCACTATTGCATAAGTTAAATTAAGAACATAGGTCTAGTCATAGTCATAATCAATTTTCTGATTATGTAGAAAAGGAAAAAATGCTGGAGCATTAACAATTTTTAAAAGTACATTTAAATCATTATTCATTTATAGGGTTGCATTAATTTCTGAATAATGCAGCACTGTAGATAGATGATTCACAGCGATGTAAAGTCTTTTGTAGTCATTTAGAGCCTCATTATATGAATCTATCACTCACTGTTTCCACCCACAGACATTCTTGAACTGATGAGGCAAAATCATTATCATGCAGATAAAAGGGAGAGCCTGACAAAACAAATACAACAACAATTTTAATTAGGCTAATGTTTTTAAATTCCCACAAGGTTAGAAAAGTACACTTCCAGCCATTTCAAACGCAAATGGATCAGGGCTCAATTCTTCCCAGTGTGAATAAGGGAGTGCATCCAGCTGCAGCACCCAGCAGTGATCACAGCTCTTCCTAAAACAGGCCTCTGGTGAATTAGCGGCTGGATAAATGGCATATCCAGGTGGATGGAAGTTCATGGAAGTCTTCCATGGAAGCTGTGGAAATACATCAAAATGAAAAAAAAAAAAAAGTGAACCCAAACCAAAACAGTAAAGACAGAAAGAGTAAAAACCTAGAGATACCTGCAGACACCAGAAACCGCAAAGGGATGGAGATTTGGCTCCAAACTGCTGACTCTTGTGTTGCTTTGCTTTATTTCTATTTGATTAGAGGAAAGGTTTTTTTTCTATTTACTTCCTCAAATAATGTCACTTATACATTGATTTTTTTTCTTCTTTGTTGTCACTTTGGAAAATATAATCTTTTGTTAGAGGTAGGACTGCGTTATTAATAGAAAGATGAGCCTGTTGAGGGAGGCTAAAATGCTTCATCAACCAGAAACAATGCATTTGGTTTCATTTACCTCCCCATGGATAAGATTAGAGGTAAACAAGTTCAGGTGAAGTACAGCCAAGGGCTTTGGTGAAAAGGAAAGAAAAATGCTAAATTTAATATGAATGTTTTTTAGATCTGTATGAGTTATTTCATTAGCCTTTTTTAAACTTAGTAATATGTGTGCAGCTATCAGTTTTCACACTGAAATTATAGAAGACTATAGAAAATAAGAATTTCTATGCAACTACCTTTGGGCAGTTCTTGTTTGAAGGAAATTCTGTATTTCAGACAGAAAATAAGAATTTCTATGCAACTACCTTCGGGCAGTTCTTGTTTGAAGGAAATTCTGTATTTCAGACAGATTTCCACACCCCCCTCATTGTATGCATTCTCTTAAAAGGTGAAAGATGTAATTCTATTATTTCTAAGTTAACACGTCAGTGCTCAGAATCTGCCATAGCCTCTGTGGCTAGTGCTTGTTTTGTAACTATATTTAATTTTCTATAGCCCCTGTGTCTACTGGTCTGCAAGTTTTCATACCTTCTCCTGTACTTTCTCTCCAAACAGCCATGTTAAGAAGGGAAGCACAACTACCTTTTTTTTTTTCTTTCTTTTTCCAGACAGAGAACGGAGGCATGAGAGATGCTGGTGGTCAGAAGTGGTTCAGTCCCTAACCACTGGGAGATGGGTGTTCAGGAGGCTGAGCTCTGCCACTAGAGGTAAGGCTGCAAACTTGTGTCTTTGCTGAAGATATCCACAGTCATCGTGAGCCCAAACGGTCTCGCCTGTATCTGTTTGCTATGAAAAAGAATTGGATCTCTTGTTTTGAAAGAATGTGTGTCTCAAAAGTTGCAACTCCTGGCCAGAAAGGTGCCATTAAAGGAAATCTGATATTCTGTCTGTGTTCAGAAGTGTCAGGAAGTCAGCTGGCAGTTGTGTAACTAAGGTTGCACAAATTCCTCTCTGGATTAACCTTTGTAGACAGAAGGTTTCACTGCTGTGTGCTTCAGCACCCCTCGCCATTCCAAGCCTACTTTGGAGCCATGGCTTCTTACATGAAGAAATCCTTTCTCCAGGCATTATTTTCTCCAAAGTACAATACCGATATACAGTAAAGCTCTGTGGCAATTTGTGATGCCTCCAAGTGCCTGCAAATTTACCCAAATACCTGCTCTGCAAACATGCTGGAGAACCTGCTCTACACCTGCTTGCAGCGATTTCTGTAAGGACTAACTTTCATGGCCTTGGACAGTCATGGAAGGTGATGAAGAGACCCACTGGTGGCGTTACTCACGCTATTAGTGTTTAGAGAGAAGAAGCTGTTAGGGGCCTGCTTTCTTCATGTGGCGACCTATTAAGATCAGGAGAGAACAAATCCACCGTGTGACTGTATGACGTGCAAAAGCAAACAGTGCAGGCTCACGGGAAATAACTATTGATACGTTTGTTCTTAATGTTATACATACAAAGGGTTCACGTCGTTTGTTTATTTATTTGCTTTAGGTAATTGGGGGCAAATATGAAAAGGCTGCATAGTAGAACTCATTTTTAAAGTCTTACACTCTGGAGAGGATTAGAAGTGCTGCTGAGACCAGCGCCGAGGACCCCACGTATTATTCAAAGATTCTCAGTAATACATTTCCTGCCTGTTAGTAATTTTCCCTGAAAGTTCAATTTTTTTAGAAAGGCAAAGGGAATTTTTGGTGGCTGGACTGAAATTACTGTAGCATTACAGCTCGTGCATTCCAGAGGAGTGTTGGAGGCTTTGTGTAATGCTGGGCAGAGCCTCTTCCTCCTTTCCACAGTGAGACCCCCAGCATGACATTTTGGACCTGAGGCAAAAAGAACAAATCCAAGCCTTTTAGCCCCGACCTTGCTGCAGTGTGTCCTGCAGTCCAGGGGGAGTGGGTTATTCACTTCATCAGCGAGACTGTAACTACTCAAGAGATTACCAGCTGCTTTGCAGATTGATGGAGATGACAGAAGTGCTCTCTGCTAGTAATTCCTGTCTGCTATTACCCTTTTTTTTCCAGTTCTGAGCAGAAGGGGGAAAGCAGTCCGTATGCAAAGTGGCCTTTTGCATACCTTGCTGTGAACAGGCCAATTTCTCATGTTTTAGCCTCAAATGGTCACTGACTGCTACAACCTTGACATTCCCCATTGAGATCAGGGAATATGAAGCGCTTTGCAATTAACTGTTCCTACCAACAGTCTCCCTCGTAGCTGTCGTCGTCTTTTAAACATCTTTTTGGAGTGATTTATGAAAGAATACTACAGAGGGTCGCATGGCTGCTAAAGTCTGTGTGGTGTTTGTGCCAGTTACCTCAGATTATTGAATCTGGCCAATATCGGTTATTGTGTAAATGAGATTATTATTGCTCCTCCAGAAATAATAAAATGTGCACAAGTCAGAAGCAATACATGAATATGTAAATGATGCAGAAGGCCATTAATATCATAAAATTTTGCAGCTTAGTGCTTTGCTTGGAAACCACAGTGGTTGTATTTTGTACATATCCAAACACAGACAGCAGATTGGTTTCCCCAAGGAAAGGCAGGTTATGGAGAAGTTATATTTCTATTACACAGCATTTGCATAGAAATGATTGCTTCCTATGGGGCTTGATGTAGTAAGAGAGCAAGAAAAAGAAGAAGTGCAATGGTAAAACACCATGATACCATGATTATTTTTTAAACATGGAAAGGAGGACTTGTTATACCCACTTGTAGTGGTAATGATGGTATCAGTATGAAGCTCCTTTAAAGATAGCCTCAGATGTAATCACCTTGAAGTAATTCATGTTATTTGTCTGTCACTTACCAAAACCAGATAAAGGTTAGAGGTTTATTGAAAAAAAACAAACCAAGCAAACACAAAGAAAGCATATTTTCTAGTTCTTATGGAACACCAAACTTGCTTTTACAACCCTGATGAAATGTGCAGCAGTGAAGCCAAGAGCAGAATAAGACACTTTCACACTCAGGAGCCACTGTTCTCCTGGGCATATTTGAGGTACATTAGTGAGGAAACTCTGGGAAGCTTTAAAAATGCTGCTTTTCGCATGGAATTAAAATCATTAGACACGTTTCTAACAAGGGTCGTTAAGTACAGAAATGCCATCTGGGACTCAGGATGTCCTTAGTGGAGCTCACTGGAAGCTGGGCAAGGAGGCTGAAGAAGTCACTGTGGTGTTTGCAGGGTGAGCAACCATTCGGTGACCGTCACAGGGCTCTGCGGTGCCTGGGTGGGAAGGGATGGTGCCCGGGTGGGAAGGGATGGGACTGAGCTCCAGGGATCTTTGTTCAAGGCCATCTGGGTTTTGGAGTGCTACTGAGAAAAAGTAAAATCTCGTTCTTCCAACAGTTTTGCTAATGGGCATGCTTTTAATGGGGGATTTAAAATCTTGTCATTTAGACAGGCTTGCTTAGCTTTTATTTGTAATTGTTCATGCTTCTTTCCTAATTGCTCTGTGCCCACTAGAGATTGTGGATGTGCATTTTACAAACCAAGTGGGAAACAGGAGTCATGGCAGAGGGCAGCTGGAGGCCGTGCCAGATGATCTAGCAGAGTTGTTTTCATAATGGAGAGATGACAGGCAAGTCAATTGATCATGTGGATTTCTTGAAATGTGTAATGTGCAAACATGAATCAAATCCTTCAGGATCCTGGTACAAAAGCTTATTTTCCCTCATTGAAGAGCTTTTAAAGAGGAGGAGAATATTCTCATTACAGTATTTGTCGTGAGGACAGATTGCTATCTCTTTTTCCATTCTCATTAAAACCTCTGTCAAAAGGAAGCAATTTGGAGTTTTAATGCTTTATATTTCTTGTAATTCACGATGTTTAGGCTGTAAGAACCTGACCTTTCCACTACTCTCTGATTTGACTGGCTGATTACTTCCTTAAGTTACCACCCATTTTTTTCCATGTTACAAAGAGAGGTAATTAAGGAAGATTTACGTGTCTGTTCATCACTTCTTTCAGTGGTGTAGGTCAGACATGTCCTATTGTTGCATTGGAGTTAAGAAGTATTAATCACTTTGGGTGAATTTACAAAGCTTCCGTTCCTTTTTTTCGCGTTTATTGTTCTCAGGTATTCTAAATGAGAATAAAATATGCAAGACTACTTTCAGGCATGAAAATTAATGATCAAGACAGAAATTCACTATAGCATAGACTTTGCATGGAGCCTGGGTGTTGGCTGCAATTTCAAAATAGCTGTTTTCGACAACTTAATGGTCTTTCCACTCCAACAACAGCTTCCCTCCCTTTGCTGAATAACTTGCAGAGAAATGTAATGCATTTTATAAACACCTCCCAACTGAGTTTTCAATTTATTAAAGTTGCTTTTCATGATTCTTTGTTGTGGGTGTTTATAAAGCCATTGTACCAGCATTAACAAAGTATCTCTGTTGGCATATTGTCCTAACCTTTGAATATTGCTAAGGTGAAATCCTCTCCTCGGCTGACATTTATATTAAACTATTTGGAGCATGCTTTCCTGAATAAAACTCTGAATAAAATCTATTCCTACTTGTCTATATGGCATCTGCTTTGGAAACCACAGTATCCTAATAAAAATATATATAATAAAAAAATATAATGAGAAAGGCGATTATATTTTACGTGCAGCTATTTTTGAGTCTGCCAGATCTAAGTGCTGTAAGCTAATATAAAACACTACCAACATTCTATAATTAATTTTTATTAATGTAGAGAAAAATTGATTGTGAAGCTTAATTCATCGTGCATTTTCTGGTATGTCCGCTCTGTAGTGCTTTTAGTTTCGTAGAGAAGCACTCTTGTTTAAAAGGGGGTCTCCTCTGTGTTTGAACAACCTGCTTTGATATTTCCCTGGCCACAGATATTTTAATGGCTTCTATTATTTTTTTAAAAAATTATGATTCTGTTAACATTTTGGTACTACTGTATCTGTATGACAATAAGAGAAATAAGCGTCAGCAGAACTGCAGCACCTCTGGCACTCCCTCCCAGAGGAGGGAGAAAGCCCAGTTACTGTTCAGCCCCGAGGCCGAGTGTGAGACCAGCCTTTCCCAGTAATTAAGTGGGAAATTTTGATGTGTGGGCTGATCAACATCCAGATGTCTAAAGGCATTTCTTCTGATGGCTTTTCAGATTCTTACTGAATCTGAACCCACGAGCTCCAGGAGTGCTGTGACCACCACCACCACCACAAAACTCTCTGCCGAACCAGACCAGCCTCACGTGTCTTATGTCTTCTGCCAGGATCACATCCCAGGGCTACCTCTGCTTCCATCTGATCAGTTTTAGGGACTGTATTTGGTTGAGAGGTAAGTGAAACATTTTTGTAGGCTGATTTAATACTGTATGTTCTGCCTGCACCTTCTTGAAAATTGCATTCATTCATGTTAAATAACAAATTACCTCAATGACTCTTGCTCCTACTTTTCCCGGAGTTGTCCAAAGGCTTCCTTGCAGTGCTGTTGTCAAGGTCTGTGACTGTAGGTGGACAAGCTGTGTGTTATGCCCCACTTTTGGGCCTGATGCTTAGGTCTCCTGCATATTGGGTACCAGTGCTGACACTGGGTATCCCATCTTCAGTGATATTTTATTGTCTATAAAACTCTGGAAAGCCACTGCCTTCATATGCAGAGGTCGGAAAATCTTCAGTCTTCCTTCTGTAGGATCCTGTAGTCTGTTCATTATGAGGCTGCATTTCCATGCAATTTGGAAAGCTGCAGTTGTGACGTGACATTTCTTTTCCCTTGACAATCATTGTCACAGAAATAGCTCGGCGCTATCTGCAGAGACTCGGGGGGTGCGTTTTCTTGTGGCTGGCTGGTGGCATTATTACAGACAAAAGGTTTAACGGAGCTCAGGCCGGGCACACACTTCAACAGAAGAACTAATTGAATAATCATTAAAGTTTATGGACCAAATTCCTAAATGTGTCCATGTTCAGAGGGAATCTAAACAGAAGTAGCTCGTAACTCATGTTTTCTGCTAATTTCCTTGTGCATACGAGATGTCACCCTTCATTTTCATAGATCGGTATGGACTTGCTGTCACCAGCACATAACCGTATTTACAGTCACCTATTTTGCCCTCTTATGCTAAAAGAATCTAAATTTAACTCTGCTTGAATATAAAAGGACGGAGTATGGTTGCTAAGGCATTTAATGTGAGCGTGAACTGTTTTGAAAGTTTAAATTTGTTATTTTTAATACAACTTGTGCATCACTCTGCTCTATGACATACAAGTCATGGCACTTTAGCACCTGTGTAATGCTCTCATCTCCGCTGGTTTAAAGTTAGAGAAAAAGGTGAAGTGTTGTAATTTAGTCCTAAATCTGAAAGTTTCTAGTTTCAACCACTTTATCTTCTGAATTTATTTCACCCTTTAACTTCAAAATTCAGTGAAGAAGCTCTGAGACAGATAACAAGAATGATCAATCAGTTTGTCAGGTTTGGAATGAAAATGCTGTTTGGGAATTGAAATCACAGCATATATCGAGGAGAACAAATTAGAAATTATTCAACAGACTCATGGAGTTTTGTTTGAGAAATGAAATGTTTCTCTTGAACCACCTTCTTTGGACATGCTTGGTTACAGAAGTTTCTTTTAATTCCTCTCTGGCCTACAAGGATAGGAAGAACCTGAATTAAAAGACCTTTTTGGATAAGGCGTTCACTCTGGAGACCAGAGACGCGTGTTGCAGGTCCTGCTGTGTTTGCTGCTCACAAGGGTGAGGGGTCAGAAGGATGGTAGGGGGGTGATAAGAAGGAGTAGCACAGGGAAGGGCACCGGAGCTTTTTACTTGGGGCAGGAGATTGGGTTTTAGCTTCTTTGATACACTTGTGATCCTGATTAACCTGGGACACCTTCTACCTGGCATCATCTAAAATCCAGAAATACTTAGAAATCAGTCTTTACAGCTGAAGTTTTGTTTGCCTAATACTTCCTTTTCTCTCTGATTGTCCAGCTTTGATGATAACCCCTCTTTGTGTCGCCCCAGTAAGTATGATCATCTGAAAGTCTCCTGGGAAAAACTGTCTGGATCACTGTATCGTCTGAAAATTCAGGGGGAATTCAGGCAAGTGATATATCTTGCTTCTGCTTTTGCTCAGGAAATTCCCAATGAAATCTGGCTGGGGCAGGTTTGTCACCTGCACTTGTGCTGAATCTTCGTGGTAATTTGAGAAGCATCGAGAGAGTTGACTTCTCATTTTCATCTAAGTCTCTAGAGCATCTCAAAAGATTAATCTGCAGGGGGAAAACTCTGCTATAGGCAACGGAAAAGCATGAAATAGTACCTGGAAAAGGTGAGTCTTTTGGAAGATGGAGTTTCAGAGAGGTATGAAGTGGGACTGAGATTAAACTTTTTTGTAAGATCAGGTACAATATGTTCTATTTAATTCCTGCCTTGGTGTAGCAGTAGCTTGCTGAAAAATAGGATAAGATTTAGTGTTTTCATTGGTTTACTTACATGTTTAAAGCAATTTATTGTTTAGATGGCTATAGCATACATCTTTTCTCCCCTCAGTGATATAATTTTCTTAAATTGCTAGCTATTTTTGGAAGTCAGTGTCTTCACATTTTTCTTTAAAGTTTATATTTTAGATCAGCGTAGAAAATTACCAGTGAACTAAAGATATTTTCTCTGGAACTTGTAAACTTTTTCGTGTCTTGATTCCTGCAAGCAACAGCAAAGACTGTTTCCCATTTAAATGAATGAGAGAAGTCATCGTAGAAGATTTATTTCTGCTGCCCCATTTTTCTTATTTATTCCTAACATTCTGCCCATTTGCCATGAGCTTCTTCACATTTCAGAAACAGCTAGTCTTCTGTGAGAACAAATTGTGCTATTTACTTCTGTCCTCAGAGGAAACGAATGGTTTAGTGGGTGAAATGTCCAGGACAATAAGGAGAACTGGTGCTGTGTATTCCCAGCCGAAGAAATACATCTTAAGTAAATTGCTCTCAGCTGAAATCATGGGATGTCATGGAAGTAGGAACTGATTTGTATTCTGCTCTTTGTGTCTCTGAAGCATCAGAGCCTGCCCGTGGGGAGGAAAAGGAAGGCCTGGGCATCGCTATGCAAATAGTTTGCTTTTTGTAGGGGAAAAAAATGGCAAATGGATCTTTATTGCATTTTTCAAATACAATGTTTACCCTTCATCTTTAAGAGGATATATCTCTGTTATGAACCAAGAGGGAAACAGTAAATTTAAAAGGAAAAAAAAAATAGAGTTGTTTGAAATTGCAAGTATATCTGTGCTGTCAAAGGCTTAGCTCCCTGGTTTGGTCCCAAGCCCCAGTCCTCCACACTTATCTGTTAATATTCGTGACTTTGCTCAGCAAGGCTTGGCTTGTTTCAAAGCAAAATATAATCCAGGATTTTTATCCTTCTATTTTTATTATTGACTGAATCTGCATCATGCTCCAAACCCATTCCAATACTGCTTGACAACACTTGGTGCTGTTTGACCCATGTTTTGAGCCACTCTGCTCAGCTGCACCCCAGTTCCCTCGTTTCAGATCAAGCTGAAAAATCACAGAACTCTTTTCTTAGAAATGCAGAGGGAATACTTGAGCCCTAGAAGTGCTCTGGGTCGGACATAGACAGTTTCAGAAGAGACCACCTCTGAGCCCTACTGCCCGCTGACCACTGATGGCTGCCTGGAGCAGAAACCTCTGTATACATGTAATGCAAATGCCCGTATACATGTTGCTGAAGTTATTTCACTGTTATTCTTTTAAATGGGAAAGAAGGTAATGTGGATGATGCGGCATGAATCCTAAAGGTATGTGGTGTATCGCAGCTCAGAAACTGTGTGCGCCAGGAGCCAGCACAAAGTGGGGGTGCAGGTGGATTCTTAGAAATTCCAGTTCTGTCTCTTTTCAGGCCTGGTCTGAAGGCAGCTGAAGTCAGAGGAGATCTCCTTTAAATGCTGCTTTAATCTCGAATACACAGAGATGACTCCTTGGAGTCACTGGTATCGCAGCTTCAGAAAGGTATTTTTAGATTTGAAGACAGAAACATGAAACGATGATTTCAAAGGTAGGTAGGTGCAGTGAGGCACTTCCCACCATGTTTCAGTCCTGCTAAAAAGGCAGTTTTAAAAATCTCGTTAGGCACCTCCAGGCCTTTGAAACTCAGGCTTTTAGTGTTGCTATGTGTATTTAACATGATTAGTAATGTCTCCCAAATGATCTTTCCCTAAATTTACTTTGCACATTGCATAATTTCATTTGACACTTTTTTGACAGTCACTGGTATATTCTCACACTGAGCCTGGCAGGAGGTGAATCCTGATTAGAAATTTGCCATTTCCTTTGCAAATATGTACATCTGTATGTTAACATAAAATTACTTCTGATGTCACATAAAGAATCTGATAATCAAGAAAGCAGTTTCCCCCATGAACACGGTTACTACAAGACTCTCTTATTTTTTTTAATTATAGGAAGAAGTTGTGGAGGAACTGTAGCTATAAAGACATTTCTTTTGAACAATTTCTATTTGTTTCTGTTTCCTTCAACTTGCTTTGCAAGAGGAAAAAACTGTTTGGTAAATATAATTCTCTGCTTTCCACAGAGCAGATACCCCATAAGCCTAATGTGGATTGCCTGGATTTGAGGACAGTCCGGGCAAAATTCATTTCCTAAATCCAAATAGACTTCTGGATGACTTGTGGTATCACAGTGTATCTTTGAGAGAAGTTTAAAAGTTTAGAGGCTGAGTTTTGCAGAAAAAAGTCTTGGGTGGGTATTGAAAAGGGAAAAATTCCTCGGAGTTCTGCACAAGAAGTGTGATTCACTGCCAAAGCAGCAGAGCAGGAGGTGTCAGTAAATGGCTACTGTGCTATACACAGTCTAGATTTTCATTATAGTTTTGCCCATGATTTGAAGAAACTTACAGAAAAATATAAATAGCAAATTCAAATATATTTTTGAAATTTCCAGAACTCTGTAAGCCACAGGAGTTCATTACATCAGATGCCACGCTTTTCACCCACCACTTAGAAAAGGCTCCTGAAAAATGGCAAACCCATAGTCTTTTAATCAAAGTTGTGAACAGTGCAATTATTTCAGTTCTCACAACATTTGGGAGAGTGCTGAAGCGTGATATTTAAATATATGCATACATATATACACACATAATACACTTACGTATCTAATCTAGCCTCTTCAATTTTTGGCATCATTCATCTGCATCATATGGTATAAAACAGTGAAAAACTCCTAATTTGAGCTGATGCTGGTCTGTTCAGAAACCTGGCGGAGGGAACACCTCCTGTGACACAGCCGTGGTTCCTGTTGTGTGCTTCCAGAGTAATGAAGTTCACACCACAGTGGTGTTGGGCTCCTGAATTCCCATACCCACGAAGTTTGCTCTGATTTGTACACTGTGTTGCTAAGGCCAGTGTTTTCCAGGAATGTCTCTTAAGTAGCTGATAGGAGGGTCGTGAAGATGATGTGAGGGCTGGAGCACCTCTGCTATGAGGACAGGCTGAGAGTTGGGATTGTTCAGCTTGGAGAAGAGAAGCCTCCGGGAAGACCTTAGAGCCCCTTCCAGTACCTAATGTACCTAATGGGGCTATACAATCAGATGTGTACAATTAGCTCTCTGTTTTTTAACTATATTCTGTAGCTGCCTCTATATAAAGTGGCTGTAAGAAAAGGAGAAGGATCGCTTCACCGAGCTGTCAGACCCATACTCAACACTCATAGTTTCATCATTTCCTCAACTGAAAGCATCTTTTGCAACTTTCATGATGAGAAAATAGCAATTCCAGTTTTCCTTTATTTCTTTCTTGCTGTTCAAATTACAAAGTATTTGGAACAAAGACTGTCATTTGTTATGTGTTTGAACAGTTGCTCCTGTAATGGAATCCTTGACCATTTTAGGGGACTATTTAGAACATGAATCATAGCGATGCATTGGGCAGAGGGAAGAGAAGGTTTGATTTAATTTTGCGTATCCACAAATCTGTAAAATTAAACAAATTGCAAAACAAAAGCAGCACAAGTCTTCTTTTGATATTACAATGGCAGTAAGCGTGGCAGTAAGCGTGCCATCTGTTACCCAGCTCTCTTCTGTCTGCTGGAGTCCCACAGCAGTTAAGAAAAATGGTCTTTGTGAGACCCTCAGAGAAATATGTCCCAGCGACTTGAGAAATTGAATCAGAATAATATCAGAATGTGAAGATTTTGCTATGGAAATCCAATTATGATCTGTTAGAGGATTTATTGTGTTGCCTCAAGAAGTTAGCAGCTCTATGGAAACATGTCCTTCCCAGAGAGTTCTCTTCACCTGGTTTCCCATTCTTGATGTAAATATATTCAAGAGCTTTCGTTTTTTTTGTTGCTGCTGTTGTTGTTTTTTGGTTGAAATGCTTCGTTTCCCAGTGAGCTTTAAGGAACCTTGCGTACAAGCACCTGAAGTATGATTTGAGGCTTTGACCTGATGTAAAGACCCAGTTATTTTTTAAGGTCTAATTCACATATTAGACTGAATTTTACAGGTTTTATTGAAAGTTGGTTGCTTAATTTTTCTTCCCTAGTGCACTCTACTGTGAATTTTGGGTTTATTTCATTTTATGTTTTCAAAGGAATCATGGTATTCTGGGATTTGTTTTCCGTTTCATTTTGGTGAAAGATATTTATACATTTCTTAATTTTTTTAAGTTTGTGTGGTTTTGGGGGTTTTTTTGTTTGCGTTGTTTTTTCCTAGGATGGAGTTCTCGCTCCTTAATACATTTATCTCACTCCTTAATGCATTTATCCTCCCTCTACCACTGAGAGGCAGGAATGCCTTATTCTGATAAAAACAGAGTTGCCCATAAAAAGAAGAGCTTGTTCCAAAAAGTTGCTGTTTCGTTCCTAATCCAGCACTGCAATCACCAGAGCATCCTTTGGGGGTGGTTTTGTTCTCAGGCTTTTTTCAAAGACTAAGTATGCTAATGGATTAGCTTTTGGGGGTTTGGAGAGGTGGTTTGGGATTATATCTATTATTAGGCAAAAGTCATAAGGATGAATCTGTCTGATGATGTTTGCTATAATTTTGAAAACAGAGGCTTTATCCAAGTGGCTTTTCTCCTGATGGCTAGCTAGAGTGCAGGCAAAGCAACATCTTCTTCCAGCTTTTGTGCCAGTGTTTTACAGAGTTTGTGAACTCTTCAAAATAAACACCACATGTTGAAATCGTTGTTCATAGTACCCTATACATTCTTATAACATTGCTTGAGAAATTCTCTTATTGGAGATGACTGATTGAATGGTTCGTTTCTCTTGTGTGCAGTATAATAATGCTGAAATCTGTTGTTTCCCAGGTGTTCTGGGTTTGTGGTGTGTGGCTTAGAAGTAAAGAATTATGGGATTTGTACCTCCAGGGTAAATGTTTAAAATGATGTGACACAGGGTTTCTCGTGTGCTGTCTAGGCTGGGAAAACGGCTGAGTCTCCTATGATCAAGCGGATGGCTTTGTTCGAGTCAGACAGGCAGGCAAACTCCTTCCCAACAAACAGGTAAGCTCTTTCCTTAGAAAATAGATCACAGAATCTTAAAAGGAGGAAAAAAAAATATATAAAGGAAAGGAAATAAAAAGGAAACAAACACCATTTCAGCACTTAAACTATGCTATCTGCATTTTTGTGACCAAGCCAGAGAAGAAGCAGAAGCTTCAAAAATGCATACTCATTCTCAGTACTTTAGTGTCTTTGCATAACAATGTATGAAGTATATGGAAATATATATGAAATTATAATACACATAAATAATAAGAAATGCACAATAGACATCCTACCACATAGAAATGTACAAGCACACCAGAAGCCCTGAACTTTCAGAATATGCCATGAGGCTGGTGTTTGCATGGAGCCCTGTTGACGTGAGTTGTCTGATATCAACTCTGTAAAAAACAAGAAAAGGAAAATGAAACTTTATTAAAAGTATACTTTAGGAATGGGGACACACACATTGCAATATGATATGACCATTTGACTGTGTTATATTTATCAAGTGATTGGTTATAGTTTCTCATAGTTTTTTATTTCAATTGAATTGTGAATTTATGATACGGTTAACCTATACTTGTTTTACATGGTGAGCCAAAACCACCTCAGACAGCTCATGGCTTGTTTTATGTTAATCTAAACTATTTTCATTAGCTTCTCTAACAAAACAAAAATCTTAAAAATTTCTTTATGTTTTACTCTTTAATAAAGAAGTACTTTGAAATGAAACATTGACAGTAAAAAATAGAAACAATTTTGCTTTGAAATGTTGAAAAAAAATAAGAGACTTTGATGTCTGCTAAAACTTTTTTCCTTCAATGAGACAATTTCCCTCAGATGAAACAATCTTGTGAATTAGATATAAATAGTTCTGTTGATCTGAATCTGCATTTTTCCACAAATACATTCTTAGACCAACACTTTGTCCATCATTAGCAATGTTAAGTGTACCATCTAGCACAGGGGGAATGGCACATAAGAGTTTATAAGATCACACATATTACTATTAAAGGATCAAGTATTTTAGTATTTGTTATCCTAAATAAAAGTGAACCACCGAATCTTCATGTTCACTGCTAGTGAATTGGTTTGCTACCATTTCTTTCTGTTTGCTTCACACTAGAAGTAATTTTGAAGACATCTCAACAGGCAAAGAGAATCTTGAGAACTTCTGAATGTCAAAGAAAGCCTCTTCATTCCCAGTATCGGTGTGGAAAGTAATACTCTTTTTCCATTGTGTTTTAATTAATACAAGCAAACTGTAGGATTTCTAATACAGTACTTCCAAGAAAATATTTTTCCATCATATTTTGTGCCTAAATATTTCCTTATCGCTGCTAGTTGATTTCCTCTCTTGACTGATTCTGTTTAGTTTCTTGCACAGGCACCTACTGAGCTCTAATGGCAATTCTTGGCGGTTTTATACTGAAACACCTCATGTGCTCATAGTTATATTTGTCACTGATCATTAGGTCATCATTAGATTTCACCCTGAGTTTTTAAACTGGTCAGTGGATGTGTAGTTTGACATGTCCAGTTTTACTTGAAAAAAACGATGGATTCAAACCTATGGGGTTTCTCCCCCGGTGGTTTCCCCACTGACTTAGGCACCTCAACATTTGGAATTTGAAATCGTGGCAGCTCTAAGTAAGCCAGGATGCTTGGATTCTTGTATTTTCCTTTCCCCCTTTTTTTTTTTTCTTTTTTTTTCCCCTTTTTTTTTCTGGATCCTCTAAAATAGTGCTGTAGCTGGAATTAGAGGTGTTACATCTCTGTGTGTTCTGCAGAGCTCTGCTAGTCTTCTGGTTGTGACCTCTTTTCCGAAAGGACCGAGTTCTCAAATCAAGACGTGGAGCAATGCTTCCGTCTGTCTGTCCTTCCTTTTCTGCCTTTCTTTTTCTCACTTTACCTTCTGCCAGTCCCATTGGGAGATCAGTGCCAGACTGTGCAATATGTGCATGGGTTTTCCTGGGTCAAAAGAACCAAGAAGCATCATGGATAATGAGGATATGAGTGTACCTGAGGATACGAGTCTACCAGCATGGAAAAAAAAATTTCCACTAAGAGGCTGCACTAAGTCAAATAGGTTTCAAAATTATTTTAGGGAGATACAGAAATAAATTTATGCAAAAAAATTATCAGATAGTGAATGTCCTCATTTTAGATGGTCTCTTCAGGCAATACGTAGTGCAGAATTGATTGCTTCTTGGTTTTTTAATTTGTTTTCAAAAACAACATTTATAAATATATTGCTGTAAACAAGCCTCCATGTGCTTCTGCAAAAGAAACTGCTGCACACAGGAGTTTTGTGCAGCGTGACTATTCAAATATACATTGTGAGATATATTGACAGATCCTCTGTAGCTTTTGAAAAATCCTGTACATGCACCTCTAATTAAGGATACATATGCCATGATAAAAGAATCATTTGTGTTTATGTATATGAAAGCAAATCTCTTATTTCAAAGCAAGATATTTGCTTGCTTTCTATTTTTTGATTTATTTATTTTCTTCTATTTTTAATACCCTTTTCTTTTGGTTTTATATAATGTATGTATCCGACAACATACTCTGGCTGAGACTAATTTAGTGGGAAAGGCAGACATTTTTATTTTTAGATACTTGATCTGAGTAAATGTTGAAAAATGTATGGTAACCCAAAGTTTTCTTTTCTCTTACAGCATTTCTATTCTTGTGCTATTTCGTGAAGTTTTTCCTTCCCTTGCTTGTTGTGAAGTCAACACACCTTGACTTTTTGACAACTTACGGGGTTTTATTGTTAAGGGGGACACCAAATGACAAAAATACACATTTAGATGTGTCTTCTAGTCACTTTCTGTTAACCTCACAAAGCATATTTTTAATCAATCACTGATTGTATTAAAAGATTTTGATCTGCTGGATTTTTTTTTCAATATACGCAAAATTATTTTTAAAAAAATCATAAAAATAACCAAAACCCATGCATAACTACACGGGAAAATCTTGATTTGAACTGACAAAAGGCAAGGGATCCCAGATAATGAAGCTACAGATTTTCCCATTTTCTAGCACATCTGTTTCTGCAGCCATCACACATTTCTGGCCCCATAATACCTGTCCTAAATTGGATAAACATAAGGTAGAATGACAGTTTTGCACATGGAACTCCAAATATGAAAGTTTTAGTTCAGCTGAGGCCACATATTGCAACAGCACTGAGGAGTCAATTTTTTCTTTTTTAATCCAAACTACATTATGGAATTAGTAGAGTTATTTAAAATATTTCCATTCACATCTTTTTTGTACTTCCAGGGCCCTCAGCAAAGCACGTCCCACTTTTGTGCATGTAGAAAAGGAGGGGGAGCTGATCGTTAATATTCTATAGGATTTGCTATGTGTCAGAAACTTAATTCACGATGAATTGTAAGGAGCGAACAAAAGTTTTGCTGCTTTATCCAGTAACTTATGTTTGGTTATTTCGGCAGTCATAGCCACTGTCATCCAATTATCCTCTTCTTTTTCACAATTTATAATAGAAAAGGCATGTTAAATCTGTTTCAGCCCATGTTGGGCAATATCAGTGTGAACTGCTCAATGTCACACATTTTAGTACAAAAGTATAGGGAAATGAAATAAATGGGATTCCTTACTTCTGTTCGTCTCTCTTATGAGATTTTTCATATAATTTTGTTCAGAATATTATACAAATTTTGGCAAACTGCATCCAGGTTAGGTCCAGTCTATACATACTGCTACTGGAAAAGTGGTGTGATTGCCTCTGACCATGTGGAGAAGACAAGCAACCAGCAAAGAAAGGGGGCTCTGTGTTAGGTTTAGCTGATGATTAGTTCTAGATTCTAAAATTCTCATCATATATGTATATGCACCCATATGTATGATATTCCTGTTACCTTTTATTTATACAGGTATAGGTTACATGAAATAAATAATCTTTTCATATATTTAATTAACCTGTCTAATCCCAAGATTCGGCACTTCAGACTCTTCCTGCAAAAACTGCTGGCTTATGTTTTTAATTTCCTTGAAACGTCCTTTTTTTCCTCTCAGCCAGAATGTGCTAAAATGTTTATCAAGTCTTGCTCTTTTCCCTGAGAAACTCAAAGTATAATTACATTTCATAATTATCCGCCTTTGCCTGTAACAGCATTGTTCACCCTCTGGACCTGTTGTTCTGTTGCGACTCTATTTCGTGCAGTGAAATTCTCTTCAGCTTACTTAAACAACATTAATCCCATCAAAAGTGACTCAGATAATGTCATCAGCTATGACACAGTGTTGTCAAAATTTCTTGCTTATGCTGTGATATAACGTCCTCTTAGGTGTAATTAAATTATGTCAAGAGGGTTTTCTTAGTGTGAATAGGAAGAGGACATTTAGGTACAAGATTGTTTAATTTCAGCCTAAGCCTTGACTGCCGCCGTTAGATGGCTGTTTATCTCCCCCTTGTTGTTCAGCTTGATGTGATTGCTCTTTCCTCTCCTGTTTGAAGGTCTGATGGCCGGGATGAGGGGTTGGAGCAGGGAACGGTGACTGGAGCCCTCTCTTGCAGGGACAGAGCTGCCCCGGCTGGGGCGGGGGGCTCCCACAGGAACTGCAAACGCTGTTGTGCTCTGGGAACATTTGCTGCACTGTTCCTAAAGACCTGACCCCTCCTTACAAAATCAGTTTTTCGTGCAAGAAGGGGAGTAGTAGCGTTTTGGCTTATATTTGGCTCCAATGGTCCAAAGTTTGCAGTTGTCTTATTGCTGGGAGTAGCCTCACTTACTTCAGTGGGAGACTATCACCCAGTGGGACCAATGGTGCAAGAAAAAGAGCAATAATCTGGTTATCTGTTAGTTTTATTAGCATCCTAAATAATACTGCAGTAACCTGTTATTTATGTAGTACTGAGTGCATTAACTGCTAGATATATTGCCTCTACTTGCTTCATTATCTATTTAAGATACAAAGCAAACCATCGCATTTGTTGTATTATCTTCTTCAAACTTTATTACTTTTGTTTAAATGTGTTACACTACATCTTTGTTAGCAATAATTCTTCACGTTTTTTCTAGCTGTCTACTTTTTTTTCGAAATGCTGCCGAAGTGTAATAACAGCAATAGCCACACTTGCTAAATCATGAATTTAATCTAAAATATTATACAAAGATGGTCTTCATTTTAACAAAGTCTCTGTCCTTTTTTCTGTAGGGAACTTTTGTTTAAAAGCATGCTTACACATTTATGAGAAAATGGTTTTGTTTAAACTGCCAATGAAAGCTGTATTCTGCTGGTTGTCTTTAGATGCATTCACTTAAAAGAGACCATGCAATCTAGATGCAATCTAGATAGATATCATCAGAATTTGAGACGAATATGGGGGTTGAGTTCCTTCCTATCCATGTTATAGTTAGTCTTTGTAAGTAAAATGAGTCTGGACCTGATGCATTCACCTTCTCAAAGTCAATCATGATTTCTGCTATGAGAGCAATTTTTTGAATTTGCAATGAAGGCAAACAAAAGCTCCCGGTGTGTGATAGACTCTGTCCATCTCCTTTTTGAAAGAGAAGGTTCTATTCATCTAAAGGGTTTAAGATCTACCTGAACTTCTGTGAGTGGCATTTAAAAACAACATACTCAAAACTGAAGTTAGCTTTCATTATTGTTAATTGCCTCCCACAGAAGTTCAAGTGGGTTTTGCATTGTGTGAAGAAGGTACAGGAATATCTGAAGTGTTCTGGTATTTTATTTTTTTAAAAAAAAAAAGATTGACAAATTGCATTTGTACATCGAGAGCACTAACATTTTTTCATCATTCATGTAGACTTGCTCTCTATTGTACCTTTTAGAAATGGGACTTAGTTTTTGACTGTGAGTGTAATATTGCTTCATCATCTAAGACGATTCATAATTTTTTCCTTTCAGAGTAGTTTATTAGAATGATGGAAAACAGTCAAACACTTAGCATGTTATGACTGAATATGGAAAAACTATTAATACTTGATGATAATATTTCTGCAGGAGATGAAACAAAATTATCTGCAAAGTGAAATCAAATGCATAATAGCTGAGCCTGCAGAGGAAATGCCCTGAACTCAGTATGCAATTATCCTATTTTTAATAATTTGTTAAATTGTGTGATCACTATAGCAAATAATGTACATGGCAAACTTGAATGCTCCATGCATCATTTTTGGATGCAAAATATATGATCTTACGGCCTTTTCCGTAAAATTTCTCATAACTCTTATGGCAAAGTCATCAACACTACTCAGGGCAGCTGTGGTCTCCAGAGATTACAGGCACAAAAAGAATGTGTCAGCTTTCCCATAAACAAGGTATATTTTATAGCGTTTCTAACATAGCCATAAGGGATGGTTAGCACTAAAGTTTCCATCAGTGCATTTTGTTTTCTATTATTGTCTTCAATGGTGATAAGTTCATGGAGGATTGGTTTTATGGTAGAGAGAAATAAAAGTGTGGGAAAAAAAGCCACTGGACCAGCGTTCTTTCGTGTAAAACATACAATTTTCAACAGTTCGCTCAAACAGATAGACAAGGCATTACTGTAAAGTTCAAGGAAAACAAGTAGAAGAACACAAGGACACTTACTTGTGAGATAAAGTTGTACAGATCTACCTCATTAAAGAGAGAAAATGCAAAAAGTTAGAGCAGAAACTACAATCTGATTGAGAAAGGTCTGTGCAGGCGTCTGTGCAAACACGCCTCTGCCCAGTGACTAGAGGCTGGGAGGAACAGTCCCTGTCGTCATTGATAGAGTGTCATCACACCTTGTGTTTCTGAGCTATTTTTTGAGAATGCCTTTAATCTGAAATTTATTTTAATCTGATTCGTAGTAAAATTTAAGATTTCCAGCGTAGCACATAAAACCTAAGGCTGTTTCGTGATTGCATAAAGAATGCATTGGAAGAGGGTTAATAAAATACCCAATATTTTTCAGACTTTGTGTCATTTACAGAAGACAAAAACTTTTGGCAGCTATAATAGTGGAATGATTAAAGAGCTCTACAGCAAACATAACAAACAATTGCTGATTTCACAATACTGAGAAAAAGGGGGGGAAAAAATCACCATATTTAGGAAAAAAGCAGTAGGATTTATTGCTACCAAAACCAATGAGTCAGCATAATAAGCCTGCACAGATCTCTTGATCACGTAACTCAATGTTCCTGTAAGTAGATGTGTACTCCAAGGTCCGCATTTCTTCTCATGATGCTGCTTCAAACTGTGAGTTCAACCTTTTTGTGAGATTGAGTTTAGGTTTATCTTACTAATTTGTTCACCAATTTTCTAGCCGGCTCAGGTCACTTGGCTGCTACCTTGCCCCTCACTAATTGGCCAGGAGAACTGCTCAACTCTTCATAGCAGGGACTGCCCAGGAAGCCTTTCTTCAAGGGTTCTGGGCAATTGATGGAGGATCTTCAGCCCTGCAAATGATGTTTCATCAACATTTACCTGCACATATTAGAAACACCCGAGGACAGCCAGGCTGGGATGGATTTTGCAATAGGGGGTAAGTGCAGTTCCTCACTTGTGTCCATAAGGGATTTGAAGCTGTTCTGCAATAATAATTGAAAACTCTTGGGGTTTGTTGTTGTTTGATGGGTTTATGTGCGACTTTTTTTTCCCCCCTATTTTTAGTGGTCACTGATGTTTGCAGTTATTTATTCACTCTGTAGAAGTTATTTGGAAAAGAAAAGTACAGGGAAATAACCTTTGTGGCAAAAGCAGTGGCAGTTGGAAGGTAGATAGGAAATTGTTACCTTGCATGGACTTCTCTCTGATCAAAGGCATCTCCAGTTTTAAGCAGCACTTTGTACTTTTATGCTTTGTTTGGCGAGCATTTCACCATTAACTTGTGTAAACACGCATGAAAGTCAAGAGATTCTTCTTTTTTAAGATGTCTCAGATGCTACAGTATCATGGTACAGGTTAATGCTGAAGGAAATGGACAGTGTTCACCAGTCCATAAATAAACCAGGTGCTCCTGACTTTCAGAGCTATTTAAATACTATCTAAACAAGAAAAAAAATATGCTTAAGATGTATTTGTTACATTATAGCATTATAGCAGTGTAATTATAATATCAGGGTACAGAAATGAACAGAAACAATTCAGGTTTTGCCCATTATTTCTTAAAATCAAAGTCTAGTTAAAAAAACAAACAAACAGATACTGTAAATCTGCAGTTCAACAGCAGAAGACGATCCACTGAGGACATCACAGGCACTACAATAAATGTTTGAAACCCAGGTTTTTGGTTTGTTTTAACACAATTATAGACAAATAAAGATAAAAAAGATTTTTACTATTGACTCTTTTAAGTATTAGTGGTAAAATCCTTGAAAGTGTAGCTCAATTCTCAGACTAATGTCAGGAGAACAGGTCCTTTTTCAATATCATGTAGTAATACTCTACCTGTTTCATTAATAAGTTCCAGGATGTCACATTTATTCCATTCTTCTCCATTTTCCCTAACTCCTTAATTTTATCTTCAAAAATGGGTGCGGTAGGAGGACTTTCAGAGCTGAGAGATCTTCTTATGGTAAAACTACTAACAACAAATGTGTTGGCAGGGCCTAGTAACATTCAAAATACACTTTTTAGAGGTTTGGGATAGACTTCCATCTAACAGGGGTTGTTGGAGTGAACAGCACTCTGTTTCCTCCTGCTGCTGGATGGCAATTTTGGCAGATGATCTGGAAGATTCCCAGCTCCACATTTCCACAGGAATTCCCGGACAGTCAGACAAGGAACTAGTTTCATGTAACTCGGTTGGGTCTGAAATACCTGAGGTCAAATGCCAAGTTTCTGGATTTTTCTCCCAAACACAACTCTTGGAGGTGGTTTCTGTTCTGAATTACAGTGTCCTGAATCCAGAGTCGTTCAAGGGGCTGAGTGATGCCTTTAACATGTTACTCTTCCCAACTTCCCACCTTGAACTTATTTCCAATTTATCTGTAATGTATGCAGCCCTGCTAAGCTGTTAAATAAGAAAGAAGCTGCAGAGCACTAGAAATATTTAAATTGTTGCCTTTTCTGATTCTCTTACTGCTGTCTAATGGGCCTTCAAATGCTCCTTCATTGTTTCTCCAAGCACATTGTGCTGCTAGTCCTTGCAGATAGATTTCTTCTGCTTCCAGAACTCATCTCTGCGCCCTGCCTGAGATCAAAATGAATGCTTATTCCAAACAAATAAACAGGCAGCGTTTTCTGACAGACCGTATTCACTAGAGTAATATCATAATGTATTTCTTTTGATGTGTTTGTTTCCCAAGTTGTCAATTAGCTGGGAAGAAAGTGTCACTCTCCCTCCACCATGTTTATTTCTGTGACCGGATCTTTTTTGGTACATCATTTGTCAAAATGTCAGCCAGGTAAGCTTGCTGGGGGTTTTTATGTGTCTGAAAATATTCTTAAAAGATGTTCTTTCATTATCTAGTGTACATTTAAACCAAATGCTTTTGAAGTAATGTTGTTAGGCTTTGGAAACTTCTAAAGTTGACAACAAAAAAGACAACTGGGAAGTTGAAATTCTTTGGTTTCAACAATAATGTGGGGTTTCTTTCCTATGTGACTTGGAATTTAAAAAAAAAAAAAAAAAAAGAAAAATGTTTTCCTGGTTTTCCTATTTTTCCACAGTACTAGATACAAACTTTTTTTTCTCCTCCTGCTTGTAGCTCTCTGGGTGCAGGACAGTGCTGCTCCCCTCCTCATGGCCTCAGGGGTGCTGTTTCTCAGCCACATCCCTCCTGGCTGTCCCGGGAGCTGCGGGCACGGAGGGATGGATGTAGGGTACCCTCAGGATTTCTGGATGCTCCACCTGGGCTGAACGTCCTCAACTCACTTATTGTACTGCGTCTATGCTCTTCCAGTAGGATGGCAATAAAAGCTTTAATTGTGCCTGAAAGTTAAACCAAATAACCAGTCGGTCACCTTGTACTAAAAACTCATTTAATTTCATGGGTCCTGGTAAAATTAAATATTCATAAGGTACCTATAAAGTAAATAAGAATAAAACTGTGATACTTGCAGTGAAGGGACTGAGGGATTAAAGTTTCCCAGCAGCATTTTTTCACCGTGTATGACAATTCTCTCCACTGTTTGGCTGCAGTGTGTTTGAGAACTGCTGCGGAGTTTCTGCGGCACAACCGTATTTTCATTCACAGCAAATACCCAACACTCTCTCCAGTGAGCACCTAAGCACGATGATGATGTTCTCATGCACATATTGCAATGAGTGTACAGGTGCTACTTTTTAGTTTAGTGAAACAAACTGAGGTTCTTTATATTTTATTTTATCAAAAAAAAAATCAAAAATGTTTAATAAAATTATAAAATAGCAGGCTACAGAAATTAAATATTTATTTTGTTATCGTTCTTGAATATACTTGCCAAAATATTAAGAATGTAGTGTTTTAAACCTTGCTACTATATAAGTACTGATTTATTAAATTTTTTGATTATTTAAAATTATCTCAAAAAAAACCCAGAGGAAGCACACTGCTTATATCCATACATCTACATAGCTGGACAGGTATGTATGTGAATACAGGGCATGCAGATAGCTGTGGGTTTTAGAAAATAGCATAAATATCCATAAAAACAAATACACATAGTATCTAAATGTGTTAACTTTTTACAAAGTCACCATAGTACGAAAACAGTGTTCTTCACAGATGTTGGAAAGGACATTTTGATATGTTATATTTTTTATTATATACATTATATATTTAAAAAAAAAAAGTGGTATCTTTTTTCAAGTAACTAAGCATTTTCCTGTTGACAGAATCAGTTCTGCAGAATATATAGATGCATGTCTGTGGTTGTAAATATTAATAGACACATTCTATATAGGTATATGCAATACATGAATGTGAAAGCCGCATTTCTAGCAGTTGAAAATATGTCCTCTCTGGGATGTTGTTTCTACACAACAGCAACAATAAAAAGAATATTATGATTCATTACCCAATATATAAAGGAACTTCAAATCAGTCTATGTTGGAAATATATATAACCTCAAAGTTTGACATTTTCAATGCAGAGTCATTTAAAAAGAATTCTTCTTTTGGTTTTTTTTTTCCCCTTTATTTAAGGAAAAAAATAATTTCCTTTTTGACCCATATGTGTATCTGTGTTCTCATAAATTTGCTTTATGGTATGGTCAAAAGTATATTCCTTATCTAAGATCTATTAGTAATAAATAAAAAAATCTCAGAGGAATTATCTAGCAGTAAGTAGAGAATTCCAGCTTTTGTTCTTCTCTTGCAAGGAAGTATTGAATAGAAGGAAAGTATGAATTACCTCTCCAGAACTGTAATGGAAGACTCAATAAGAAATGCATTAAAATGCATTATGAGAGGCAAAAAGCCTGACCCAAAATTCTTCTCATAAGATATTAATGAATGGTTCTATTTTCTAGGTACTGAGAGAGTATTTAAGTAATCACTCTGGTCACGCATGTGGCACTGCCAGCGAAAGCCTGTACTGCCTGATGGCAATATTCATTTTTTGAAAGTCATAAAAGCATAAAAATATCTGAAGAAATATCAAAAACTTAAGCAGTCAGTATAGCAGGGCATAAGATACATCCGCTAAGGGGAATGCTGATCTGAAAGATGTTTTCGGTATGAAGATGAGAAACAACAAACTTTGAGAAACAGTCAGAATAATCCACTGCTAGAAAAGGCATGGACATCTTCTTCTAGGAGGTTTTTTTAAGTGTAATTCCAGAGATTTCAGTGAAGTCCTACCTGTTTTACACCCTATGAGAAAATTCAAGTCTGAAAAATGCTGAGAAAATGCCAAGGCATTTTATCGATCCCGTGGAAATTTAACTTGTGAGGCTTTAGTTTGGATATTAGGAAAAAATTCTTCACCAAAAGGGTTATCAAATATTGGAACAGGCTGCCCAGGGAAGGGATTGAGTCTCCATCCCTGGAGGTATTTAAGAGTCATGTAGACATGGTGCTGAGGGGACATGGTTTAGTGGTGGGTTTGGCAGGGTTAGGTTAATGGTTGGACTCGATCATCTTAAACGTCTTTTCCAACCTAAACGATTCTATAGTTCTGTGTCATGACAGCAAAGTAGTGTAATACTTGTGTGGATGAGTAATAATACTGCTATATTTGTATATCAGTGTGGGATATATGTGTGTGTGTGTGTATGCATAATAGTTTTAAGTTATTTGCAAATTAGTTTTTTAATGGAACCATCAAAGCAAAATAAAATGCTCTGGGACTTAGATTGTCTCATTAGTTTGAACTACGCAAATGTTTGTTTTCTCTCGTGGACATAATATCCAGTGCTATAAATTATTCTAGTGTGTTGAATCTCACTGTGCTGGAGTTTATTTTGGGGTTAGTTAGTTATCCGTGATCAGCGGATCCACACCAGAATCATCTATGTCCTTACTGGTTTGGCTTGCCTGATACCAGGAGGAGCTGTATGTGATTCTCTGCACCTCTGGGTACCCATCCTGGTACCTCCAGCTCCCGGGGACACCTGCCAAGTGCATCTGCAGCAGGTGACCCACCACCCAGGCAGGGCTGTCACCTTCCAGGTACCAGCCTGGTCGGTGCCAGCCCCCAACCCTGCCCGCACATGGTGGAGATGTAAAGATACAGGAGATCCCCCTTATCGACATGCTTGTCCTGGGGGGCATTTGCATAGTTGGGGCATTTTTTTCTGGGCCATTTGCACAGTTGGAAGAAAAAGCATTAAATAGCCTATTTTTTTGGTCTTTGAGAACAAAAAAAATAATCTGATGTATTCTTCAAGCTCCCTGTTATAAAATAATATACAGGGACTCGCAGCCTGGTTCACCTTAGCACATAACTTTTCTTTAAAATGAGCCTGGCTAAATCATGTTTACAAGCGTATCTCCAGGTGTAAAAATCACTGGGTCATGTAAAATATTTTAACTATGGGTATTTTTTATAACTGCGAATCAACATTCCTCACACTCTCCTGCAGTTTTTACAGGCTTCAGTTGTATAGGCAGATTTTTCTGACAGAAATGTCGCCCCACACTGCCATACTTGAGCAATGTTAGTATACTTGATTCATATTTAAAGCACACCATAAAACATTACCTGAGCACAGAGGTGGTGTCCCAGTGAAATAAGGCACGTGAACTGGCAGTCGCTTGAGTTTTTGTTGCACAATAGAACCAGCCTAAAGATGCTTGAAAAAAGGATTTAAATGAACTTCTCAGTCCCAGACTCTCCCGAGTCTCACCTCACTTCCCCTCTCCACAGTATTATTTATCATGTATTTTTAGTTTCAGTGAGATGGTCCTTCTTTATGGTCATTTTGGTAATGTCCTTCAGTTTCAGAAATAATTAAATTTCAAATTATTTTATTGAAACCATTCCTTTTTGCTTTATTCACTAGGTGCTGCCATGCAGAACATGCTGAGCTGAAAAGAACTTGGAAGAAGCTGAGTGTCCTGAGGAACCCTGACAGTAAGGAACCAGCACAGCTTTCCTTGGTGGCAACCAGACTCACCCTAATGCCAGCTCTGTCACCATCATTCATTAATGTTGTCATTTCCTTGTGAACTTGCCACTCAATAGAGGGAAAATTAGGTTAATCTATGGAGAAATAGTCTCAAATTGAACCGAACTGTTGGATTATTTCAGTAGAAGAACTTTTTTTCCGTGTTCGTATTTCAAAATCTGAAAATCTTAGAAGCAAGCCTCTGTGTTACTGCTGCATTCACAAATAAATGCACAGGGAATAAATCATCCATGGGGGAAAAGGAAGATGGATATAGAGAGAGGGGGGTGGTATCTACAGCTAAATTCAATGTACCTTTTGAAATGAAGTATATAGCTTTGCCTGTAATGAATGCAGTGTTAAAATACATCATGAACCAAGACTCGTAGTTTATAGTTTCATTCTACATCATTGCATCCTTCCAGGTATCTTGTCCTTACATGCAACTCTCTGATTTTCTGAGGGACCACTCCCAATGTGGAAGGATCGGTGAGTAATTTTATAATCAGCTTTTCATTTATTTCTATATGCGCACAAGGTGAGAAAATATTTACTCTTCATTTGGGATATGATAGTGAAAGAAGTGGGGTGGGATGTGCAATGAAAAAGGATATTTGAAAAGAAAAAGAGAAAAACCCAACCTTTGTACGTGTGCCAAGTCTGCAAGTGCCATATGAATTATAAATCACTCAGATCTGTATAGTTTGAAACTATTTGGGGAAAAGGGGATTGATAACTGTTTACTAGTCCATGCATTATGAATACAGAAATTCAATTCTCTGTTCTGAATTCATTTGGAGACATGTATTAATGTTACCTGCATCTTTCCTGAAGCAAGAAATCATTTAATGCAAGCACTTAAACCAAGACAATAATAGTTTAGAACATTCTAAGTCATGGAATGTTCAGAGTAAAGAAAAACAGACCATGCTACAATTTTTAATGTTAATTTTTGATCTATGTTAATTTTTAAAAAATTACT